>WHYT01016617.1:0-65433 GCA_009806455.1 Tetrax tetrax | reverse complement strand
TCTGCCCTGGTGAGACCCCACCTGGAGTACTGTGCCCAGTTCTGGAGCCCCCAACATAAGAAGGACATGGACCAGTTGGAGAGGGTCCAGAGGAGGGCCACAAAGATGATCAGAGGGCTGGAGCACCTCTCCTATGAGGACAGGCTGAGAGAGTTGGGGCTGTTCAGCCTGGGGAAGAGGAGGGTCCGGGGAGACCTGATAGTGGCCTTCCAGTACCTAAAGGGGGCCTACAGGAAGGATGGGGAGAAACTCTTCAGTAGGGCCTGTTGTGACAGGATGAGGGGTAATGGTTTCAAAATAGAGGGAGGTAGACTTAGATTAGATATTAGGAAGAAATTTATTATGCTGAGGGTGGTGGAACACTGGGCCGCAAGGGCGCATTGCCCACTCATGTTGAGCCTCTTGTCCACCAGCACTCCCAAGTCCTTCTCCTCAGGGCTGCTCTCGATCCATTCTCCGCCCAGTCTGTATTTGTGCCTGGGATTGCCACGACCCAGATGCAGGACCTTGCACTTGATGACCCTTGAGGGTCCCTTCCAACCCTAACCATTCTATGATTTATGATTTCCTAGTGAGCCTTAACAACACACCTGTCCTGAATTCCTCTGAGGATGCTTCTCAGTGATGTGAGAATTGCTTAAGAGAGGACACAGCATTATTTGCATTCAGGAGGAAGTGCCCTTTAGCCCCAGAGCTGGGAGCGGAGTCCAGCATACCAAGTGGGCCAGCTTTCCTGCTCAAACTGAGAAGTAACAGCCACGGTGCTAGAGCCTTGCACTGCATTCTCCCATAGACCCCTGTCTTCCCATACCTTCCCCACTCAGGGGCTTCACACCTGCCTTGCTCAGCTCTGAACTGCACCACAGGATTCATTTCCTGGTTATAAACCACCTTTCTCTCACTTTCTCTTTCCTGCGGTTTCCAGCTGGTGAGTAACTATTGAGCCATGCTTAGTCTACCTGGCACATGAACTAAAGACAGCAGAGAACATACCTTGCCCCAACAGATGCCCTAATAAATTTGGAAGTAGCTTCACGATCAATAGTCACTCAAACACTGCAAGAAAGAGGAAATTGTAAGTTAGTACTTACCTCCTGACCTTAACTCAGCCTCCACCCAGCACAGACAGGTTCCCCAGAGTGTTTAAACTTTGGAGCTTGGGGGGGAGTTTCCAGCCATACCCAATTAGAGAGAAGTTGTTATTAAGCTAGCACTACCCACCTTAAAGGCGTACATCTCTGAAAATTGCCACCCAAGGCTAAGACTTTCTTTCTTTTTCAGTTTGCTGATTTGACTATGCCATGTGGGTAGCCTCACAGTTTCTATGGTAGCCATCTATCCCAACTGCTCTCATGGAAGTATTGAGGTGTTTTACCCAAACACAAGGGCAAGGGACTTTGAAATCTAGATTTTTCTGGGTCATTTAGGGTAATAGTAGCCATTTAAAGACTAACCACTGAAGTTTCTAGGCTTATTTCAACGTTTAACTGAGGTTTTTGTTTTTAGTGCTATAATGCATAGAAAAGATACTCAAAGTAGGGGATAACAACGCTCAATTACTTTGAAGTACAGTTCGCCAGTATCAAACTTACCTAGTGAGAATTTGGTATAAAAAACAGGTGAGCAGCTTTTATGTCACAACTCACCCTGTGTGAGTGTGACACCACTTAGCGTGGTGTAAACGCCCGCTGTACCACGCTAGCTGGCAGCAGTGCCAGCCATCAGTCCCCATATGCCTAAGCCACTATGAGAATAGAACAGTTTGGGTTGGAGGGATGTTTAAAGGGAGTGAGGCACATGCAGGAAAGGATAGCTAAGTCAGAAAGGAGCATTTGTTCATACCTGTCAATGATGGCAGCATTGAATTAAGATTAATCTGGTCCTGCTTTTGAGGTCCTTGGTGTCACCATGAACCTGTGTGCAAGAGCTGGTTTAGGAACAGTGACCACAGAAGAGCGTGCAAGTAACCATTGTCTCCTTGTCCTTTCAGCAGTCTCAAATGCTGCCGATGGCAGCAATAGGCTTGATGGCAAAGAAGAATGGGAGGAAGAGGTCTCCGATCTGAAGCTCAGGAATGTGTTTTCAAGTAAAATGTTCTGATGCTTTTTGGATTTGCCACATGCAACTTTGACTTGTTCCACTTCCACACATTCCCGTTTGCCAGACTTTACTCCTCATTCTCTTTGTATTTTGCTTCCAGCACAGCCTTTCATAATGTGATTATGTAGCTCCTTTGGCAGCTGAAGGTATCGCATCAATAAGGTTACTGTTATCTAGAGACTGAATAGCTATTCTGTAAACCTCTAGAGCAGAAAAGAAAATAAGTTTATTTTATTAATAATTTGTTAAGCCATGCCCGTGAGTATTCAGGCAGCTGGCATGGAGCCCAGGTACCACTCAGGTGATCTTGAGTTGGGCATAGGCAGATTTTAAGTGGTGTATATACCATGCCCTGGCACGTCAAATTCCCACTGTGGTCTGTGGACAGACTTCGTTGTGCTGTAGATTAGACAAGTCCGAAATCTTCTGGAAATGTACCGGCCTGTGGTCCTCACAAACCACTAAAGCAGCTGGCTTGGGGGGCCATGCTTGATTCCAGCTTCCAGCAGCATCTTCTCAGAGGTGGGAACAGGGTATATAACTAACTGCCACTAGAAAATTAAATAAGGCGCGTTAGGAGGATTCTCTCCATGCTGCTGATCAAGCTCATAAGCTGAAGCACACCACCACTGCGATAAAAAATTAGAGTCCACATGAATAGTTAGAACAAATTATGTGTCACTCAAGCCTAAACTTGCCACAGACCTTAAGCAACTGCTCTGTTTTTGTCCTGGAAGCGTTACTGACCACCCAAGGGCAAGGTTAACCACGCCTGTATTCACCCTCAGACATACTTCTGTAAGCTGTTTGGCACTTGTCCGGACCACCGGCACAGACAGGTCTGAAAACAGTAAGCCTAATTCTGATTCAGACCCATTGTGCTGCTGGCAAGCACAGCTTAAGTGGAGAGCCCATTTACAGAATGTTGTTATTTGGATTGTTTAGTCTTTATTGATCTAAGTGTCTCAACATGGTCAAAAGGCTGATTTATATAGGCACAAGATAGGCAAGATCAAGGCTTCAAAGCCAACTGAAAAATAACCTTAGCAGTAAAAATTCCATTGTGAAATATTAATCTTAAATAACTCATGTATTACAATGACTTCATATTTTGATAGAAATTTGTGTAAGTTCCTCTGTTTGATCTTTGGTGTGTGCTGTGAAACTTTCCAAGACTCTCCATTTATGTGCATTGCTATAACTAAAAATATTAATAATCTAAGCTTAAGTTTAAATAATCTTTTTATTTTCAAAGAGGCTATAGAGAAGAAAGCAAAAATTTTAATCCTATTTTTATCTGATGTTGACCAGTTATAAAGCTAGGCAACAATTTGGGAGTTTTTCCCAATAAAAAGCGGGTATGCAGTAAAAGACAGACAAAAATTGATCACTTGAAAAAAATTTAAATCAGTTCTCATCCTGTAAAATATTTTTGTTTGGTTTTGTCCTTTATTTAATAAAAACAGATTTATTTATACTTCTCAGGAAAAAAAAAACCCTAGGTTTTATTGACCATAAGTCCATTTCTTCTCTTATAAAACAGTTTTGCTTTCACTGAAGTTGGTGTTTCCCTGGAGTTAACCAGAATTTCTATAAGGCCCTGTAATACTAATACAGATTTCAAGATTAATTTATCTTCAAAGGCAAATATTCTCTCCTTCCCTTGAACCCTCTTACACAATCTGTCAACAGGAAAAGATTCAACGAAATAAGATTAGTGACAGATGATGTATACAATCTAGAACTATCCCACTTTAAAATACTCTTTATTAACTGTTTGGTAGCATGTTCAAAATTATAAAATGCATGAGTTTTAAATGACATTTATGAGTAACGTTCTAACTCTGCCTTTACCTTTACTGTAGATAACATATAACAGTTTGTGAAATGTAACTTGGCTTGCTCTCTAGCAATGTTTTCAGCATTAGATTAATTTGTTCATGTTGTGTATGCAAGATTGTACAGATCTAGAAGAACAAAATTCAAGGGTTAAGTAGGAAAAGGGGTTGAAAACCAACAGCAGATGGAATCTGGCTCCATTTCCTGGTTAAAAAAAAAATATATATATATTTGTTAGTGCTACAACTTCTTCATCTGGCAGTGGCTTTCAATGCCTGCCAGGCTGGAGGAACAACTTCCTTGTGGCAGTGTTGCTTACTCTTGCTTTAAAAGCCTGAAACTGAAAACAATGCAACTTCTAAGAATAGGTGTGGGAAAAGTTCTAATGACAAGCCAACACAAGCCTGTGAAAGCAGCTTCATCAGAGGGCAGCTCAGGGCTGATGAGGAGGGAGGAGGAAGTTTCCTAAGAGCAGGTGGTACAACCTCAGGGAAAAGAAATGCGAGTCCGATGGTGCAAGTCTACAGGCAAGCTATAAAACTCTGCAATGATCAGTAGTGGGATAATCTGCCCTTCACAATTTAATCTTTTAGCAACAGGGAGCTGCTTAGCCCCTGAATGTTCAATATCTTTCAAGATCTCACAGCATTCATTATTACACCTTTGCTATCACTGTCATCCTTTAAAATTCCTGGCCTCGGTGACATCCTCTAATAGTAGTTTCCATCATCTTAGTATGAAAATGTTGCAATTCATTGCTTGTATTTTGCAATTTTTAATTTCATTTAGTGTCTTATTCCACTTCTATTAAAAGATGGGGGAGATAAAAACCCTTCTGTCTCTCTTACTGGGACCATATGTATAAAAAATAATTTATCCAATTTTCTTTTTTAAACAAATGGGACTGTAATTCACTTCTTAGATGCATTTCTCAGCTCTGCTTTTTCATTTTCTCTTCTTTGTATTTTACTTTGTTGGCTCTGTTTCCCAGTCCTCACTTGATTACTTCTGCATTCTGTTAGAGTGCAAGAAACTGCCAAGCATTTCAACTTGTCTTCCTCAAAACTTCAAATGAATACAGGTGTATTACTGTTTGGTTTCATTACCTGCAGAAAAGGAAGCTCGGAGAGAATGGAGAGCACTTTCTCTTCTACCATGAGGATAGCTTCTATCAGTGGCCAGACTTCTGCCCACAGAATTTTGACAAACACGAGAGATTGTAACTAGCTTGATTCAAGAGGAAAAAAGGTTTACGGGAATTAAAAAATTAATTACTTTTCTCAGTTTTGCTCCAGTACAGAGTTGATGGAGATAGTCATGACCTAAACCTGCATTTCAGGTTTATTTCTGCATCCCTGGACAGTTTTATAAATTGCACATGTACAACAGTTGCTACATTTCCATAAAAACTACAAACAAACAAAGATCAGAAGAAACTGTAGGTATGATATAAGATATATTAAAAGTGGAGGAAAGGTGGTTAGTCACATGCGCACCAGGTCAGATACAAAGCTCCGCTTGTTTTTGTTCCCTTGTTCTCAAGGAGAGGTTTTCGATGCAAGTTTGATAATGGAATAGGAATCTGGCTCATCTTGCCCAGCTAGTTCACAGCTCTGGAGACCTCAGTGCTCACTTCACAAAGGCAACATCTCACTTACACATACGCGAGCTTCTTTTCATCAGCCTGCACAGTGGGAGGTCACATTCAATGTGTGTACACACAGAACTGAACTGTCCTTGCCACGGCAGGAATATCAAACGCAAGCTTGGGTCTGCTTGAGAACCACGCTGAAACTGTGTATGGTCTTTATGTACAAGGTGATAAAGCTGTAAGTAGTAAAACACAGTAAATACATTAATGTTAGAAAAGTGTTGACGGGGCTGTTTCACTGCTGGATGTGGAGATTGTTGATGTTCTACATAAGGACAAGCAGAAAAGACAGATCAATCTTTAGGGCCCAAATCTATACACTTGTTTTCAGTAGTCTGGGCTGAAGAGGCATCCCTCTTGCTTCGAGAACAAGGATGTATCCAACTAGAGAAATCTTACTCTGTCCCTCTTGTGGGACAAAAATGACCCCTGGATCCTGAAGATATATGTTTTCCAGCCTCAGCCCTGCACTAGAAAAACAGTGTGCTTGTTTAATTAACATTGAGATAACCCACACTCCCGTTACACCTTTGTTATGTCATGCAGGCATACTTTCTTTGTGAGAACTTAAACAACAAGATACTCTGCAAAGTGTGAGAGTTATGCTGTTCATCTCAAAGGTGTCTCTGTGCAACCCCTTCTTGGAGAGACTTTCTCAGAAACAATGGTTCAAAGCAGGTTTTCAAAGGAATCCAGAACAGTTCTCTCCCAAATCATCCCTTGAGTAAGGTTCTCCTACAGCAAAACTGTCTGCTGAATAATAGCAAGAGTTAAATAAGGTAGTTACTTCCTTGAGAAAGCAAGTTGGGGAGGAGAGGGGGGGTGATCTATGCTTGAACTCATTCACATGTATCTGAGTAGGCTGGCACAGCTGGGGTCGTATGTGCTAGGCTATGGCATCTAAGACTAAAGGATGGGGTGAAGCTCTTTTTCTCTTGCCAAAAAAGAAAACATTTCCATTTCATCTTCTCTTGGAATGTCACTTCCAGGTATGAGATTAAATGGTTCTGCTGCAGTGTAGAAATTGGTCTGAAATGGAAAGTAGTAGTTGTAAGGCTAGCAACATTGATGAATTCGAACCTGCAGCATAATCAGAAAGTTGTCCCCAGTTTTGCACTAGGGTTAAGAAGTGATGCCTATAGCTGGGCACTTTATGGGTCAGTGCCAGAGTTATATACAACCATGCTATTTGAAAATTTCCACTATACACCAAGGTCACATTAGCTTTTTGGATACCAGTGTCACATTGGGAGCTGGTATATGGTCAATTATCCACCATGTCCTTCAGCTTCTCCTCCTCCGAGTTCCTGCTTCTCACATCAATGGGAATTTAGGTGAACTGAATTTAGCTGCACTAAATGCATCTTGTTTATTTGTTTCCAGTATGTATACTGATTCAGATCACTGAATTTCACCTTTCCTCCCTATTGTCACTATTTTTTTTTTTATCTTCTGTGGACTGTACTAATTTTTCTTTCAGCCCTTTGATAAAAATGATAAATAGCAAAGCGCCAAAGATTTAATGCTGTCTTCACCTACCTGATGTGTAGTCACAGAGGGGCCGGGACCAGGCTTTCCTTAGAGTAGCAGGCAGCAGGTGCAGCATGAGAAATTCCAACAGACACCAACACAGACAGTTTTACAGGCCAAAGCCTGGAAGGGGCTGCTGGAGACGTGGATGCCTGATGTCTGCCCTGCGCTCCTAGGTGGCTTGCAGACATCCTTCCCGTCATACGCTAGGAGGTTAACCATGCCTTCCAGATAATTGCCATCTGGTGGATGGACCCTCGGAGACCACTGACTCTAACAACTGAGCATGCACAGTGGGGTGGAGAGCAGGGAAATGTTACAGGAAATTGAATATGTATAGTTACATCCTATAAATATCTAATGACACCTTGACTAGTGAAGAGGAGATTTAGAAGAATAAAGGACTAATCAGAAGAAAATTCTTAAATAACAGAAATCAAGTAGCTTTATAACAGAGTAGTGACTTCTATATAGCCTGGCAGGAACCCTGCATGACAATGTAGACCTTGGGAGAAAGAACAGCAGAGTCACCAATTTAACAGAACGAGGTGCTTTCAGAGTGCCCCAGCAGGTGCTGAGAGAAGTCAGATGGGCACATCCTGAGGGAGCACAGCCACAGCAGCTGAAACCCAGATAAGGGGTCTTCAGGAATTTGGAAGCAGAGCAATGAGCTAAGACAAAACTGATAAAGCAGAATAACCAAGGACATTAGGAACCAACAAAGACAAGTCGACAAGAAACCGCCTTGGCAGCAAGAATAAAGTAAGACAAAGGTTTGAGTTCACGCAGTGGACACAGTGATGAAGAGGAGGAAATGACCACTGGATGAAGTAAACGAGCACCAGAGGGACTGCGACTCCTGAGCACAGACACTGGATGGCAGCAGGGACCAGGGAATGACCTGCCTTATGTGGGTGGAAACTTATTAGAATGATTTCTCAAAGAACTAATGAATATGTAACTCTATGATATATGAATGTGTATGATGCATAAATCTGGTACCTGTTTCTTAACTCAGGATGCACACCTGGAGGAGCAATTCCCCGTGCATCCAGTACTGCAATAAAGAATGCCTGCTTCCTCTCCCCACTCCAGTAGGCCCGTAGGCTGCACCTCACAGCCCACATCCACTCATCCCAAATCAGGTCTGTCTTACCCTCGTTAGTGTTTGCCTTTGACTGCCTGAAATCAGTCCTGCCCCTTCACTGAGAGAGTGATCACCCAAGATCAGAAGAAAGTGTTGACAAGCAAACTAGCATTTCTCAAACATTTTTTTTTAGGATTTCAAAACAGTTCAGCGCACATCAGATTTCAAAACCTTTACACAGTGCAGACTTTAACCCAAGGCCAGTGCCCACCTCCACCTCAGAGCAGCATCACAGCTGGGCAACCACACCACACCTCCAAAATGCCAATCCTAGACTTTAAATAGAAGAGGCAAGAAACAGCCAGTGTGCTCTGAATTGGGAGAGTAAGTGGATTAGCAAGATAAAAAGAACATATTAACACTGATTAGTACATCATTATTGTAATTGGCTGGTACAGATTTCCTTCTGCATCTTGGCAAGAATTCTCCCCCTTCCTTCCCCAGCAGTTTCCATCCCTGGCTTTGCAGTTTAAGACAGTCCAAGTTCCCAGCAGGCCCCTCGCTCCCAGTGAGCCCACTACCCTTCACCGTGGCACAAAGCTCTCCCCACATTGCTGCATGCAGCAACCAAACGGGAGCTTAAGACGACAGGAGGTTCAAACCAAGCTAGCCAAACTCTGCCTTCAACAGCCAAAAACCCCCATCAAATCCAGCACCAGCAGTCCAGAACACACTCGAGCAGCACTGTTCACAGCCAGCAGCTTCTCCATGCCCGGCTCCTTCCCTCGGAGCACCCACCATGCCACAGCACACAGCACCTCCTCACAGCAAAGCTCCTCTGGTTTCTCTGCTGGCCTGGAGCTCGCTGCTTTCACATCCCCTCTTTCTCAACAACCCTGCACCCTCCAAAAGCCAGCACTCAAAAATGAGTGCTAAAGCCCAAGGCAACGTTGGGGCCCTGTCCCTGCCAGACTAGGAGCAGGTCTCTGTTCAGCTTTGCTGGGCCAAAAGACCGGGCCAGGGTTGCTGGGTGACAGTGGGTGCTACTCTAAATGCCAGGGCTCTCAGGAAGGAGCCTGACTCAGCAGAGAGCAGGTTCAACCTCAGCACGTGAGACAGTCCTGCACCATCCCTGCTCCAAGACCGGGGCACCCCAACAGCTCTCCCCGAGAAAAGAAAAGCAAGATCAGCTCATGGTCATCACAGAGCTCAGCTCCTGCTCCCCTCGCTGCCTGCAGCACGCCCTCAGTGACATCCCGCTCCAGGCCGGCTCCCGGACACAGCATGCAGCAGCTCTGCGAGCCGGCTGTCTGGAGCAGGGGACAACGACAGTTGTTCCACCTGACTCCAGAAGCAGAATGGAGATAGAGGCACAGTGGAGGGCTATTGATGGGCCAAGTGAGCCCCAGCTGGGCAGCCACCAGCCAGCCCTGCTCCAGCCTGACCACCAGCCACCGCAGAAAGGCTTGGCACTCCCTGGGTGCTGGGGTCCCATCCAACAGCCACTTGCCGGTTGTACCCCGGCCCGCAAGGCAACGCTGTCTGGGGATGGACCGACCAGGGAAGAGATCTTTCTCCAAGCAGCAACCAACACAAACGGCAGAGCATCTACAGCTGCGAACACACCAGAAGCTACATATCAGGGAGCAGGTTCACAGACACCACAGCCACAATCTCTGGGGTACAGCACAGACAAAAAGGAGGGACAGCGCAGGGCATGAGAGGCCGACACGTCTACTTCTTCTCTTGCTGCTACCTCCTGAAGTGGGTCTGGATGGTGACGGCTGCCTTTTCGGAAAGATTGCTGAAGGCCTTGCTCTCATTGCTGGCATCAGGGCTCCCGTTGCCGAGGGTGAGAGTCAAGCATCCCAGTGAGCACAGGCCTGAACTGGCTCCACTGAGCGGGGCAGGGCTCTGACATCACCCTCCATCCCATGGGCTCAAACTTGCCCCCATGCACCCCAGGCTCCCCAGGGTGCCCGCAGATGGGAGATCTCAAAAATCAGATCTTGGAGGTGGAAGAGGCTGGAGAGCCCACAGCATGAAACCATGGCTCCAGTGGCTCTCGGGGTGCATCTCCAGGGCAGAGGGAGACAGAGCAGGGAACAGGAGGCACGGAAAAGCACAGCCTCCCTGGCAGCACTAAGCCCTCTATTTACACAGCTTTACTCCCCAAAGACCTCAGCTTCCCCACATTTAATCGCCAAGTATGATACTCACTTACTTTCACACACACAAATTAGATTAGAAATAAAGCCCAGCACTGTACAGCAATAAAGCTCTCACACTGACAAATGGGAGCCCTCCCCACCCCACCCTTAATGTGGCATTAGGGAAGTATTGTGAAATTGAACAGCAACTGAATCAAAGCCACTCAGCAACACTCCTTTAAGCAAGTGTGTCACTGCTAAGCACCCCCTGAGCAGCCATCAGAGATGCTGGTGCCAGATGCTGCTGTATAAACTCACACGGTCACACCTGTTTTTATTCACATCCTAAAAGAAACTGCAAAGTAAAAAGATACATAAAAAGAGACCACGCTGGGAAACGGCCCCCTCCTGCCCTGTTTAACAAGACATATGCGGTCAGCCATAAATCCTGCCCGCTACAAAAGAATCAATTGCCAGAGGCTGAGGAGCCCCTGGGGCACGTACTGCTCTGCGTTTGCAGGAACGAGTCCCACACCACGCAGGCTGCCAACAGCTCTGTAAGAAATGCACCTGCTGAAGGAGCTCGGCCCATCAATAACGCCCCAGCACCGCACCGACACAAGTGCCGCCCTCAGCCCAGGCAGCCCTGGGGACTTCCAGCCCCTCATGGGGCAGCGACAACCCCCAGAGCAGCGGCCAGGCTGGCCGGAGCTCCTGATTCATGGGGAGCAAGGTCACGGTTCGGCACCCTGCCTGCTCTGTTGTGGCCGGCAGCACGTGGCCCAGCCCTGCACTGCCAGAGCATCACCCCCATCTGCCTTTATCCGATTGCCGCCCTGGCTGTGCTGGGAATACAAGTGCTCAAATCCTCTTTGCCAAACACTTGACTTCAGCAGAGGGGGCAGAGTCTTAGAGACAAGAGCGAGCAGGAGGAGAGAGAGGCAAATTCAAGGTGGTTTTGCCAGGCCAAAGAGAAGAGGAAGGGGGAGTTGTTTTAGGGGAGTCTGACCCACGAGGTTTCGTGGGAAGAGCGCACCTCTTAATAGTGTCAGCGACAGATTTTTTTGGAAAGAGGGGTCAAGAAGGCACCAGGTACCACAATGCCTGCTCTTCTGTTGCATCCCAGTCACAACCGTGAGTTTCCCCTGCTACTTGAGCAGTGCTGTCTCCCTGACTGCTCCCTGCTCACCTTTCTATCCAGAAATCAAGTAGATGCTGTTGTGTCGAGAGCTCCTACCTTTCTAGAAAGGTAGAGGACAAAAATACAACGGAGTTAGTTACATATCAGGCAGAGACAGTGAGAGCAGTCCCTTTCAAGCCAGCTGGGAAGCTCTGAAAGGGCTTCCTCACCAAGCTTTCCATAGAATGGTTAGGGTTGGAAGGGACCTTCAAGGGTCATCTAGTCCAACCCCCCTGCAAGGGGCAAGGACATCTCCAGCCAGATCAGGTTGCTCAGAGCCCTGTCCAAACTGGCCTTGAATGTTTCCAGGGATGGGGCACCCACCACCTCTCTGGGCAACCTGTTCCAGTGCTCTACCACCCTCACTGGAAAAAAATCTTTTTCTGAATATCTAATCTAAATCTACCTCCCTCTATTCTGAAACCATTACCTCTCGTCCTATCACAACAGGCCCTACTGAAGAGTTTCTCCCCGTCTTTCCTGTAGGCCCCCTTGAGGTACTGGAAGACCGCTATCAGGTCTCCCCGGAGCCTCCTCTTCTCCAGGCTGAACAGCCCCAACTCTCTCAGCCTGTCCTCATAGGAGAGGTGCTCCAGCCCTCTGATCATCTTCGTGGCCCTCCTCTGGACCCTCTCCAACTGGTCCATGTCCTTCTTATGCTGGGGGCTCCAGAACTGGGCACAGTACTCCAGGTGGGGTCTCACCAGAGCAGAGTAGAGGGGGAGAATCACCTCCCTTGACCTGCTGGCCACGCTCCTCTTGATGCAGCCCAGGATCCATTCCCTTTGGGAAATCTGAAAATACTCACTGTTGTTGCCTTAAAGAGCATTACAGTGCACTGATTGCTTAATTTGCATTTGTGAGAAGTCCTCCAAGGAGAAGCAGAAAGGATCTTTGTCTCAAAAATCAGATCTGTGAGAAGCAGTGGTAGCATTTCTGGATGTTCATTGGCACAGGCTAGCCTCCCTACAGCTGCATTTCCAGTCAGCGTGGCACCAGACCTGCTGGTTTATTTCCTCAGCTCCAGCACCTACCATGACACCGCAGCACCTGGGATGTCAGGTCTGCTAGGGGATATTTTCATTCCTAAAAATAAGCTTGAGTTTGTCTACAAATACCTTTCCTGCATTTTTCAGCTTATCCTGCCTCCTGGCATTACCTTATTTACTGCCTTTCAAGGGAAAGGGAAAAATTGCTCCCCCTTGCCCAAGCCTTCCGCTCCAAGCAGCCTGTTGGGTTCCTAGATGCGTGCTGCTCCTTCTGCCCCAGGCACTGCCCGCTCCCCCAGCCAGCAGCCTTGGCTGACTGCACGCAGAGGAGCGGCCCTCACCTCGCTGTCCCGGCTGGTGCGGCAGCTCTGGGTCACACACTGGATCTGCCAGGCCAGGGGCTGGTAGACAAGGAACGGCAGGGGCTCTTCAGGGAACAGGTTGGTCCCCACGGCTGCGGGGGTTCATGGCACAGCCACAGCTATGCTGGAACAGGGGTCAGGGTGTCCCCAGCCCACAAGAATGGAAAAGCCCACATTCCCCACTGCTCACCACCTTCTCTAATGAGATAATCCATACGCCTCTAGAAGTGAAATGGAAAGCATCAAATCCTACCTGCTGCCAGGCCAGCCCAGACTCACCTGTCCACATGCTCTCACCACAAAAAAACAGTGCTGTCAGAATTGCCAGCATGGCTGGTGTGTCCGAGGGCCTCCCTTTGTTCCAGGAAGGCAAAGCTCTGGGAGTGATGCACAGTGGTCTCCAAGCACTGTGGGGACCGAAACATCCCTTCTCTAGCAGGCAGACTCCAAGTCCCATAATGAATTTAAAGGCCACATTCATCTTGGCACAGTAATCACACACTGTCCTTTTGCTCTTCTAATCGCAGAGTTTCTCCAACATATACAGTACCAGCATTCCAGGAACACAAATCCTGGAAAAGCAAAATCCTCTTCTCAACATACATACACACGCAGGCCAGCGTGCACAGACACACGTGCACACGCCTCAGACCCATGAGCCGGGGCATCCTCTCAGAGGAAGGCACCTGCAGATCAGATGGGACTTGGGATTTCTCAGAGCCGCCCTGTGCTCTTGGCACAGCAACTGCCTCCGGAGTGGGGTAGGGCACCTGTCCCCAAAAATGCCTACTTCCTGCCTGGACAGCGTGCATTGCCATCAAGACCTCCTCCAGTAGTTCTTGTTGCAGCTCTCCAGCAGGCAAAGGCACACAAGTGCAGATCACACACAGCAAGAACTGGGGTGATTCAAGGTTTGGTGGTGCTTTGTGTTTCGTTTTTAAGGATGTGCATCTGTCAACCTCCATTTCTACATGGCCAGATGATCCACATCCTGTTCTTCCCATGCCTCATCAGGCCTCCAGCTCCAGCAGCTCTCTCTGCCCAACAGTAATCACCTTCCTTCCTTCCCAGCCCTCGCTCCACAGGCAGAGCACAACCGTGCGCAGCAGCGTCCCAGCCCCTGCATGTCTGCGTGCCTCACGCATCCTCCAACCACACTTGTCTCCTCTGTTGTACCAGTAGTCAAATCATGTTATGATCAGCCAGCGTCCCCACATCCCCATCCACCTGAACCTCAGACTTCCAGCCAGCAATGCACTGTGCAGAGGAATCAGAATTCTAAAATACCGGACTGCAAGGACCGCTGTGTGCCCACCAATAGCCAGGAAACTAAAAGCAAAAATCCCCGCAGACCCCGGGACTGGTGCAGTCTGACAGCAGGCGGGATGCCTGCATTTTGATCCAACCCTTCCTAGAGAGGGACTCCTCAGGGCAGCTGCCATTCCTTGGGGGCTCCTCAGGTCTCCTCCTTCAGCCAGAGCTGGTAAGAGGATTTCCTCAGCACGGACACCCGTGGGATGTTCTCTACCAGCAGTGCCTGCAGAAGGACTACCCTGCACTGTGTTAGCAAGCAGAAGGTGGGAGAACAAGGACCTGACCAGAGGACCAAGCTGTCCTAGGACAAAGGCTAGCCAAGTAATTAAAACAATTCTAAGAAAACCAGCAAAGAGTATGTATATACACAGACACTCTTAAGAGTTTTTAAATGATGTTCATCAAAAATATATTTCTGTGTGCATGTAAACATTCCCCTACCATGCTCACAGTGGGAGCTGTTGCTGTGTTGTCCCGCTACACAACACCCAGGACGCAAAGCAGCAGGGGGTTCTGCTTTACTCTGCTGCACATCAGTAGCCACGCTGAGGAACACAATGGCACAGAAGGGTGCAGAGCAGCAGCTTCACCACCCTCCCCATAACAGCCATCTCTAGAGAGAACAGCTTTGAAGGTGATTTCTCACAGATGGGATCCCTTGAAATGCAGGCTTCATCAGACAAAGTGGCAAGTGGTTCTGCATTTTTTGAAGCATAAAATATTTTAAAGTCAGGTTGGAGGAAATACTGACAAAGACAACCAAATACCACATTTCCCACTCAGCAGCAGGAAAGCTTCGCCCAACTTCTCCCTGTTGGTTAGAGCAGCACCATCTGCCCCCTCCCAGCTCCATGCTTCCCAGCAAGCTGACGACATGTTCTGCATGTAGCCTCTCCACAGGAACACCACTGCAGCCACCAGCAAGCAAAGCCACCGCCCGGCAGCAGAGGTCCAAGAGCCACGCATCCCAACACCTCAGCTGGGTTTCCAGCCCCACAGAGCCTGTTTCATGGTCTCATAAGACCTGCTCTCCCAGGAGGAGCAGAAGGCTAGGCTGGGCACCAAGGGCTCCCAGCTGTGTGGAAGGAGACCCCAGCTGCTGAGCTGAGCTCTGCTCCCTCTCCTCGGGGCACAGAAGGATGCAACTGGGGCTTTGTCTTGATATTCACACCAGGCTGAGTTCCTTCACAGCACCTGCACCAGCAGGCACCACCCCACGCTCTCTTGCCATCAGCGCCTTTGTAACACAGGAGAAAAGCTCCCGTTAGCCAGCGTGGCAGAAAGGAGGCAGCAGTGAGTGCTTTTCCAGAGTACCTGTCTTAAAAAGCCACCCTTGGTTTAGTTCCTGTTGCTCTCATCCCAAAAGATGGGAACATTCCCTGAGAGTCAGAATCTGACATTTCCTAATTCTGTCTCCAGACTCTACAGCGCTTTTGCTGTTTGTTCTCCCCTGCTTGTGCATGTGCCAGAGGCCAGATGACTTGGCCCACCTGCAATTCAGCATTTGTTGGGCATCAGTGTGGGTTCCTTCCCCAAGACATTTCCTCCAGCACAGTCTCAGCTGGATTCATATCGTCCCCCTTGACCACTTACTCAAAATCCCCCAAGATTCACAGCTCTGGCTTACAATCACTAGAACACTAATGAAAACACTGTTGATTTATTGAAGCCCTGATATTTCACCACTGGATTAAACAGTCTATCAAGTATATTTGAACACATAACAGGATTAGAAAAATCCACCTGGGAAGTTCACTTCCTCCTTCCTCCACTCTCTTGTCAAAAGACTTCATCTCAAGGACGCAGCACAAAAATCACAGGGGAGATGGCAGGGCATCACTGAAGCTCAATGTTCGGGAGATTGCACGAGCCCAGGCCAGTCCCACCTTTCAGTAACGGTACACTTGAATTTGTCTGTTTTCATCCAGTCCTAGCTGAAGTAGGCTGGAGCTGCTGGACAGGGGCTTCCGTGCACCTGAGAAGATAGGTCTGGCAGTTGGGTGAAGGAAAAGCCTGGCTTACAGGAGGGATTAGCACACATGAGCACAGCCAGCAGACAGGGCAGGGGCCAGCCTTGCGCACACGTGCTGTATTTAGCCTGCCACATCCAAATCAAATGGGATTAGAGGGGGATTTGGGGAATTCACAGGAGCACAGTGCTCAGGATAGCGTGTGCTATTGCAGGGATTTGCTGCTAATATCAGTGTACACTGCAGAGGTGATACTGACAGCCCCAGCACAACACTGTTACCACACAAACCTGGAAACCTCCCCGCTAATAGTGCTGAGAGGTCCCACTCGTTCGATCCGACTGCTTGCCATGACATGCCTCAGAACCGAGCCGGAGGCAGAGCTCTGCCAGGGAGACCCAGCCCTCCCTGCCCAGCCACGTGGCCGCCCCACATGCCAGCTCCGGGCTGCTCGGCAGGGACTGCCCACAGCAGAGTTGCCAGTGTGGCTGGGGCTGTATCACAACAGCACCAAAAGCAGGCCTACAAGACCAGGCTTCCTACCTCCCTGCCACCTCTTCAGTTAGGTTTTTTTTTTTTTTAATTTCTCACCGTACCAGCTCCAACTGCTGCTTATCATGGCAGAGCAGCGGTATTAAAGAGCATCACAGCATGAGTGGGGAAAGGGAAGAGGCTCTCTTGGTCAAGTACAGGTCAAAAAAGAGCAAATAGGTTGCTCATGCTCTAACTGCTAAACACGGTATTCCTTTGCAGAACCAGACACTAAAATAGAGGCCGAGGCTTCCAAATTGCTATTCCATGCTTTAGTACTCCTGACTCACCTCCTGCTGTCTCCTCCTACCTGCAGCAGGAAGCTGGAGCACAATTAAAGACCAGACCCAGGCAAAGGATACATTTGTGAATTCCTCTTGAAGTCTTCTAGCCACTTCTTGTTGGTCTCAATCATTCCTTGAATGCTCATCTTGACTGACTCACGGCTCTGGAACAGCCGTAACTGCTCACTGTTGCATGAGAGAAAGACAGTGCAAGTGGGAAAGAGATCTAGGCAGAAAATCCCAGAGATGCCAAAGAAAATGATGGGCTGCTACAGAGCGAGCCACAGTTAACAAAAAGCAACCTCCTGTTGGCTCAAAGTCCTCTGCCCAACCACATCTTACAGAAAAGCTGCAGCAGCCACCCACTACAGGTTGCTGCCCCTTTTGTCTGTACAGCATCAGAAAGGCTCGGGGGCAGCCTTCACTCCAGCCCCCCATGCAGTATCACCCATCACAGCAGAGCCAGTGTGGCCTGATGCCAGAAGCACCCTTGGACCCTGGTGCAGGAATGCGGGTTATCAGCGCAACTATGATGGCAGCTCCATGGCAGCTCCGCTGCAGAAGCTACAAGGCAGTGCTGAGCGTGTGGCAGTGAATAACTAACAGTAGCTAACTTGTCTGCTTAATAACATTAACTTCCAATTTTGTTGCTTCCTTGGTATATGAAATGTGCTCTATAGATCATGCCAGAGAAATAAAAGCAATGAAGGAGCAATAAAAACTGAATGAAACCACACCACAAGGAAAAAGTGCCCTTACTGTGCAGGTACGTATCCCAGCTTGTCGTCCAGAGGCTTGGAACTTCCACTGAGCAACGAGACCCCACCTGGAAAACAGACATGAAATACAGGCCCTCCAGAATCAAGAGTCTTTCCATCTGGGTGCATTTGCTTTCATGTACTACAGATACACTGCCCCTACAAACCGAGCCACCTGCCGAGGGCACAGTGGTGTTAAAGAAATCGAGATGGTGAACCCTATCTGCAATTCACAGGAGGTTTCCAGTGAAGCAAGGCAGGCTCCTGTTTTGCACCCTTCTTTAACGACTGCCTTCTCGGGTGTTTATTACAGCCTGAACTACTCCAGAAGCAGGATGACAACATCAGCCATATGCTGCACTTCCTGGAGTGAGAAAATCTTTTTCTCACTCTTTACCTCATTAGCAGCATTCCTATCAGCAGCACTGGTGGGTCTGGCCTTACCAGCATCAGAAGGGGGAGCTGGTGAGAATGTGTAGGGCTTTGAAATCAAAAGTCACAGGCAGGCAAGCAAGCAGCTGGATTACAGGTAGGAGACTTACCTGGGAAATAATTGTGCCATTTCTCTGCCAGCATGCTGTCCACCGACTGTCCAGTTGCAAGAGAGCGACCAGAGCTCAGCCCAGTGCTCCCGGCCCACAGATCCCCCAGCGACACCCCAGTGGGGGCCATCAGGGAGCTGCCTGCCTGAAGTCCCGCCAAAGAGGCATACGTAGAAAGAGGGAGGCTGTCGCAGGGCGTTGAGGTGCAGAGTGGAGAGTGGCAAGTGTTCAGAGAGCCCAAGATACCAAGGACCCCATTCAGTTCAGCAGTGATACGCTGCAGTGAGTCTCTCAAGTACCCAATCTTGTCCAGTTGCAGGGCAGGCCGTAAATCGGTTCTCAAATCAACTGGCAGAACAGAGAGGAAAAAAGGGATCATTGGGAAGGCAAAGGAAACACTGCCTCCCCAGCAGGAGACACCCTTCCACTGCCTGTGACACTCCGAGCTGAGTTTAATCAGCGCATGCTAAGGGGGATACGGAGGCAAACCCCTGCCCTTGCAGCCAACAGAGGAGAGAGACTGACAACGAGGATTTGTGTCTTGGAGGCTGCTTGGACACAAAGTGGAGGCAAGATCCTCCAGTGCTGCAAGAACATGCCTGCAGGACAAGCCTGGATATGCTTTAAGTGTGTTTGTTTCACCTCCCTGCTCCGTCCCTCCAAGCTCTCCCGTACCCCGTAGCCATTAACATAACGGTGATACCCTTGCAAACAGCAAGCCCTTTCAAGAGCTGCACCCCCCCAAGCTGAAAACCTCAGCACTGCACCATGCCTCTCTCAGACAGGATCCTGCCACAGGAAACAGCAATTTACTCCAACAGTCTCACTGGAAACAAATGGAGCAGGAAGCAGAAAGCTCATGACCAGCAAAGCTCTCTAGGCCACAGCCAGGCTGGGGGTCAGACCAATAGGACTGTGCTGACACAAGCTCTCATCTTACAGTGAGAGAAAACCCTGGAGTTTCACATGTGCATGCAGATATTTTACTGATTAGGGTCACAGAGACCATCTCAGACTGGACAGCTGGTCAGTCTGTTGCCACAGGGAAGTTTTCAAATTTTCTTTAAGCTTCAGCCTTGCCAGCCTTTCTGCAAGCAGCACAACCCTCCCACCTTCCTGGCTGTTTACAGGAGCCCTTCTTCCCACCTGCACAATTCCAGTTAGCAGTAACTGGAGGCAAAGAAAAAAAAAAACACAAGCAGCAGGCGGAGGAAGTTGCAGCAGCCTCTCCTGCCAGATATATGAGGAAGCCCAGACACCTGCAGAAGAGCAATACAGCTCTGCAACAGCAGAGAGGGAGGAGCTGAGGCCAGGGGAATCTCTGCCAAGAGCAGCATTACTCTTGCCTCCTTCCCCCATTTTTCCCCTTCTTAAATACATCATCACAGATGTGTTATCAAGGAACATTCTGCTACCAATTGGCTTGGCCTTGGCCAGCAGCGGCTCTGCCCTAGGCCCAGCCAAGTTTGCTGAACAAAGGAGAAAAAAAATCTAGCAGGTTCTTTCAGAAGCTGGCACTGTAGCCCCCCCTCACTAAATAAAACCAGAAGAAGGTATGTCAGAGAGGCAAGAAGGAAAGCCAGGACTAGGTCTAAAGCATCATACATTGGGCACAGCTCAGCAAGCCGGTCAGGCCCTTACATTTAGGCTGATGTAGATTTACACTGGATGTGCTGGTGGTATCCTCAGAGTTGTCGAGATCAAAAGTCACCTTCTTGCATGCAGCACTCTTCAGCGTATCTTCATCTGAAAGCTGGTCAAAGGGAGGAAAACAATGCAAATAAAACCTGCTGTTCTGTCCCTGAAACACAGAAACCACTGGAACACTGCCCACAGCTAGTCTGCATAGGCTGGACTGCACAGTCAGGCACAGGCCAAGTAAAGGCAACAGTGTTTGTCATCCTCTTCAGCTTTGTGACAAGCCTCCTCTCTCCCATCACTCTCAGACACACACATACTATTCTGCTCTCAGATGTGTTTCTACAATCCCGCCCTGCTGGCAAACGCTAGTCTTTGGCTGCCAGCTAAACAGCCAAAAAGCTCTGCAGAGACTCCAGCCTAGAGGAGGCAGCCAAGAACTGTGGGCAGGGTGGGAGGGCAGCTGCGCAGACACAAGCAGTGACGCTGGCAGTTACCTCCTCCAGCAGCGAGGACTCCAGCTGGCTTAGTTTCTCTTCTTTCTTCTTCAGCAGCACTTGTCCTTTCCGCATAGCTGACTTCATCTTATCCAACTGCTTTGCTTCCTGCAGTGGATCGACAGCCAAGTCAAGGAGGAAAATTAATGACAGGAAATAATCTCCTCTCGGTGACTTTCATTATCTCATTTCTGCTCAGCGCAGGAAGTCATGCTGCTGGAGTAAAACTGCTCCCAAGTCTTCAAGAGCATGGGAAGTGGAGTGTACAGAGGGCACAGCACAGCCTCAAAGCCAGTTCACCCCAAGGAAAAGGAAGCTTCACTTCCAAACCCCGCATCCAGCTTCGGTTCCGCAAACATAAGTGATCTCCGTCATCAGTAAAGGAAACCCTGCTCTTCCTTGTCTTTGGTTGGCACATCAGCACAGCTGGCAAGTACTCAAGAACCCTTTCCCAAGCAAGGGTGAAAGCACTGTAGAGGTACAACCATAGATGCGTACCTACTGGTGGGATGGATACCTGTCCCTTCCTTCACTATGAGCATGTTAAGTTCCCATTAAGACCATTCCTCAGATATTGCATTTGCACCGTGTTCCTGAATGGCTCTCTTGGCTTTCCTGAAGTAATCTACAGCTTGCCTGAGAGGGGAAGGACTAACCCTTGTGTTACGATGAGGAAGACAAGCAGGGACAAACACAGCATATCTGTCCTAAAAAACACACAAGATCCAATTTCCGCGAGGACTGGACACCCACAGCTGCCTGTCACTGAAGCTGCAAAGCCAGGAATCTGTCCCAGAACTGTGGATTCTTTTGTGCAACCCACAATGCCTGACATGTGGTGAGCAAGAATCCAGGCTCAGCAGCTTACCTCTTCCAGGTTCTTGCGCACACCCTCCAGGAGCTGGGAGCTGTCAGGATCCTGCACCACCTCCTGTGCTTTCTGCATGTCCTGGCGCCACTGCTGCTTTGCAGCTCTCAGTGCCACGTGCCTCTTCTTCATGGAGTGGGTCTGGCGCGCCAGGAACTCCTTGGCATGCCTGATGGAGATCCCTTCTGCAGAGATGTAGCTCCTGACACTACACAAAAGAGACAGGCAAGCTCCTGGCTTTGTGCTGGCTGTGCCATCCTGGAAGCCTCATGCAGCAGACTCTCCCAAAATGAATGGCAGTGCAGTGCACAAACACAAGCAAAAACATTCGCTTGTAAAACCAAAGCAAAAACATTTTCCAGAAGAGGTCGGCATACAGATACTCACTGATCAAACTGGAAGCTGTCATCCTCATGGCTTTGAGAGGGTAGGAAGGCAGGCTCTCTGGATGAGTGCTATGGAGTTGAAACATTAAATTAAAAAAAACAAAACAAGAAATATGTATGGGCAACAGAGCCCCAGGATCCCTTCAGAATCCAACTAGGAGCGAAAATTAGGAATGCCATCACCACAGTATAGCCCAGATTCAAGACCACTGCCATGGATGTTCTTTATATGACTTTAAAAAGTAACAAAGACTTCTATCCCAGACTCAAGCCCTGCTTTGGACTCCAAGGGCACTCAAGTATCCAACACTCCTTTCCCCCTCAGTAATAACAGAGAAATCAACAAATACTGCTAAACATATTGATGTCCCCGGCAAAGCAAAATATATCCCTGCATCTCAAACAAGTCCACACAGAAGGAACAAAAGCTCCCGTTTTTCAAGGGAGTTACAGCCTCAGATCTCACATGACAAATGCTTTGACAGTCTGCTTGACTCACAGCTTGAATAGTTTCTCTCAGGTCTTCAACATGGAGCTCAGCTTTCCTTCTTGGAGACTCTACACTTCCTTCTGCCTCCAGTTCTTTCAAAGCTTCCTGTTTGCTCCTTACAGCTGCCTCCAGCTCACTGCCACAAGAAAAGGCAACCATGGCATCACTTGATTAGACCAGTAGTCGATCTGCAATGGTGTTCAAAGTGACCTCCAGCTTCTGAGAGAGAAAGGGCCACAGACATGCAAGACACCACCAGTATTGGGTCTGTGGTGTGATGTCAAACACTGTCCCTGGCTGGGCAGGAAACATTGCTTACACCCTTCCCCAGAAGCTCAGCTATCTTAGGAAAAATCATTTAATTGTATTTCAGTGCCCCCCTCAAAGCATCTTATTAACCTGACAAGACAGATGTGGAGAGGAGCAACAAATTAACCCGACAAGCAGAGGTGAAGGGACAAATTTACACAGCAAGTAGTCAACAGATCTGGAAGCAGATCCCAGGACCTCCATACCCTCGACAAACAGTCAGACCCCCACGAGGGCGCCTAAGAGATATGGCGCAACATACAAGAAGCTCAGAGGTGAGGGAGAGGACCAGGCTAGGGGAGAGAGGTTTCTGTTAGGGGCATAGGCTAGATTATTTTTGTGAAGAGGGAATTTCTCATGCACAGACCTGATGCGTTTCTGTAATCTCTGGCTTCGGGTCTGCAACAAATCCACCTGGGCCTCCAGCTCAGCTTTCTGGTCCTGGAGCTCTTGGAGAGACCTACGCAGTTGCTGGATGGACTCAAGGAGGCTGACATGCTCCTTCCTGTTCTCCTCTAGGCGACGTTGAGAAGCTAAAGCAGCTTCCTAGAAGAAAACAAAAAAATCCCTCACAGTCATCTCCCCAACACTAAAATAAAAGGCACACAACATGCAAGAGCTTGTTACCCGTACAGCTCACAGGAGGTCCCCGAGCCAAAAATACACACACCACATGCCAATCCTAGCTGAACAGGACTGTCTTCTTTTTGGGAAACGGCTCAGAGCTAATCGAACTCCCAGAAGGATGGCATGACAGCCTGAGTCAGGGAGGCATTTTCAGACTCACACTTTAGAAGCAACAGTTCACTTTAGAAAAGTCATAGTTCTAGCACGCTGCCCTCACTCCCAGAAGAAAAACAACACAGCACCTCTCCAGAGCTAGGACATACACACCTCTCTTTCTAGCTCAGTCTGCCTCTCTTCATCCAGCAGCTGCTGCCTTTTCTTTCTCAGAGACTCCTCCTATGTACAGATGAGAAAGCAGGTGAGTATCAGAGCAAGGAGATTGCTGATGCTGAGCAGCACCTGTAATCCAGAGGTCAGACCCAAGTCTCAAGACTATTTCAAAACACCTCAGGATTGCTGGCAGTTTGGCTTTATTTCCCCCCCTCACATACACTCAAGGTCCCCTCCCTCTATTTGACTTCAAGTGAGAAGCTCAGAATATTTGCATTCCTGTGGGAATACCCCTTCCTGCTCAGCTGTGAGAGTATTCAAGGCACATGGCCACTCCTGCAGGATTTTGATTTTGTGAAGCCTCTGCTTGCCTCCAGCTTTTCTCCACTATTTTTTTTTTTTTTTTTCAGTGCTGCTTGGAAAGGAAGGGCTCACAGAAGCAAGGTTATCTACAGCCCTTAGCACAGGCCAGGACTGAAGAGATCTGGCAGGCAACAGCATCAGACAGTGATTTTCACCAGCTTCACAAGAGCATTTGGAGTGCTTCCCTCTCCCACTCTGCTGCCCAACATCCAGAAATACTCACTCCCTTTTCACAGCAGCAGGGAGAAAAGGAGGTAAACCAGAAAGGGATTGACTAAAATCGAAAGTGATGCTGAGCAGGACGTGCCACCTTGAAAGGCTTTTTGATCCCTCTGTCCCTCTTACAGCCATTTACTGTTTCCCAAAGCACTGAGCGAACCCACAGCACCGACTTTCGCTGCAAGCTTCAGCCACGAGGCTGGAACACTAGGAATGCTCAGCTCTGCCCTGCATCTGACTTGTGATGGAAGTTTTACATCTAACTTGAACAGCAGCAAAAGCCCTGGCTGAGCACTTCTGAAGAGTTCTCCACAAGGCGGCAGCCAGAGGAGCGGCACAGGCTAGGAACCCTCGCGAGCCCAACAGGCCTGACTCACCTGGTTAAGGAGCTGCACTGATCTGGCTTTGATGTTCTTCATGCGCATTTCAAGGTCATTTTCTGAATCTTGGAGTTTTCTTTCCTGCACAGAGATGTTGAGTTCAAGAGAGCGAGTTCCTCACTCACCAGGCAGATCTCTGCCACCAGGAGGAACAAAAAAAACCTGAGAAAGTATGACCTGCCACTTGTGTCACCCTGGGCTGTAGAGGGTGGCATGTGCACTGAAGTGCCACAGTACGCACCCAGGCCATCCCCAACCAGTCCAGTCACAAAGACGTGCTAGGCCAAGCATTCTCCTCACCTTCTCCCTGTGCCTCTGCTGCAGTGCGGCAAGCCCCTCATCCAGCTCCACCTGCAGAGCTTTCACCTCCACTTCATTAAGCTGTCGGAGGCGCGCCATCTCACTTCGCAGGCCTTCAAACAGCTCTGCTCTTTGCTTTCTCTCCTGCTTGTTACAAAACACAAACAAGAAAAACATCTGAGTGAAGCACAGGGTTCTCCAGCAAGCCAACATGAACACACAGGACACACTCTCTGGAAAGCCAGCCCATCGCACAGCAGCTCCTGAGCAAACATCAAATTCAGCAGATTAAAAGCTCTTGATTACAGGGACAACATTGTTAAGGGAATGGCTCAAGAAAAAGAGGCAACCCATGAAACTAAGGCTTTGTCACACACTGCTGACTGTACAGTCAGAAGTGGGAGGCAGAAGGCTTTCCAGAATGGGCACCTGCAAAACTGCGAACAATCTTCTCGCATACGCAAGCCCGCAAGTGCATAGGGAAGGTGCCTGCACAGAGAGTATTTGACAGCTTATCCTTGTAACTCCACCCTAAATTCACTTTACATCACAGCAACAATGCCCAGTTCTCCTGGAAGGAAGGCAACCTCCAACTCTAAGGGGTGGCTGAGACTGGCAGGTCTGGCAAGCAGCAGTGCCAGCCCAGGTACAGCCCAGCTGAGAGAGCCCCTACAGTCAGATCTCAAATTCACTGCTCGCTGCGCACAGCTGTACCTCCTCCTCATACTGAGTCCGAATCCGTGCTAGGACCTCCTGGTGCTCCTCTTTCATTCTCTCCATCTTCCTCTCATGGTCTTTTTCCACTTCCTCACGTTTCTCTCTCATGAGCTCACTGAGCTGCAGGGACAACACAGAAAGATGTTTCTCTGAACTACAGCAGCACACCAGGAGAGCGACCTCTCACACGAGCAGGACTGATGTTCAGAGTACATTGCAAGCGGAACCAGGCTGTGGCCTGGGCAGTAACAAGGCAGGCACCCTGGTGAGGGGTGTCCATTCCCTGAAGCACCACTGTCACCCATGCACACGGGATGGGGCCTTTCAGACCTCAACACACATCCAACCAGAGAGGCTGAAGAACCTTCAGCAATTCAAGACAAATACTTGCCTCGCATTCGTATTCCATTACTTGATACGCTCTTCGCTGCACTTTCTGCTCTGCCGTCTGCAAGTCTTCACGCAGCTGAGCCTCCTTGCTCCTCTGTGCCTCTGCTATCTGGGCTTGCAGGCTGGAAACGACCTGCCATGAAAACCACCCACAGAGACTTGTTACTCTTTTGACAAGATCCATTTAGTGCCCTCCTACAGAGAGCAAACAGCATGGCAAAGAGCAGTGTGTGCAGTCTCACCACCCCCTACCTGGAGCATGTCCAAATGCTGAGCCAGACCACAGCCACATTTAGCAAGTGGAAAAAAAATTAATGCCACCCTCCCTGGCCACATCTTGTGACAGTGGGGAAAAAAAAAAGCCCACAGTTTACATTCAAAAGACACCATCTTTTACCTTTTGATGCTCCTCTTCTGCTGCAGATTTTAGCTGCTGGAGTTCAGCTGCAAACTGTTTCTCTAGTTCTTCCACTGCCTACAGGAAGATGAGCAAAGGCATTCTGCTGGAAAAACTCCATGTGTGGGGACATACTCTACAAGATGCATTTGCAATTAACATCTGTCCAGAAGCATCAAGAAAGCACAATGGTAAATCCCCTTTCAAACCAAGTGACATACAAAACACCTTTACTCTCTGTCCTTCCCTTCCCAGGAGATCTCAGTGCATCTTGATCGTGCTGTGCTGGAAGGACTACAAACTGCCTCCATTCAAGAAGTCCGCAGGCTCTCTGGAGGACTAAAGCAGCAGCAGAGAGATATTCCAATCTGATAGAGTGGCTTGGCTTAGCTTGGCAGAGACACAGTGATCTTTGCCTTCTCTTCAGATCCAGTACAGCCATTTCAATCATTGTTATTTAATCACCATTGTAATAAAAACATGGGCAGCACTGCTCCCCACCTTAATCATGCTTCTAACAACATGCCTAGCGTCTGTCTTTGATATTTTAAAGGAGTCATCATTAAAGCACATCCACGTGCTGTTTAACTCACCACTTTGGCATTGCAACACAATGAACACCAACAGCATGGGTCTGATCCTAGTTGGCAACGAAGGTCTCACCTTTTTCTTTTCCCTCTCTAATCTCTCCTTCAGCTCACTCAGGAATTGTTCCTTCTCTTGTTCCAGCTCAGTCTTCTCCCTCTGCTGATCTTGCTCCATTTCTAGCTTCATTTTCTCCAAAACAATCCGCTGTTTCCTCTCCAGGCTCTCCTTCTCCGCTACCCGCTGTGCTTCCCACTCTGCTCTCAGTTTCTGCAGAGCAACCTCTTGCTCTGCCCTGGTAGGTTTGCAACAAGAACACAGACAGAAGAAACTCAGGATCTGGTACTTCAGCCCTGGACTCCACTTAGTAACCAGAGCTGAGAGAAGACACTGTTATAGGATAGGACACACAAGCCAGATCTTGAGATGAGAACAGAGAACCAGAGCACACAGATTCACAAGTGTATCAGCTAAGGCCTTGGAAATCAACAGCAAAGCAGCCAGGTGGAAATCTCTGTCAACTAAATAAAATAGAAATAACAGAAGGTAAGTTTTCCAGTGTCTGCCTTCTCTGCCTCCTTCAATCATTTTCACAGGCCTTAAGAGCCATGAGACAGACATATCCACTCAAACCAAGCTACACTGCTGAGGGTGGCTTTCCACATAGATGCCATTTCTTTCATTTCCCTGCCCCAGAGCTGTGCCTGGTCCAACATGACAGCAACAGCTCTGCTCAGGACACTTACACACTACGTGTCTATTCATCAGCTCCGAGAGCGCAGAGCTGTTACCATTAAGGCCCACCAGTTCTGCCTTCTACCTCACACAGCTGCACTGCCTGTACAGTGTCACAGGGCCTCGTACTTGCTACCAAGGCAGGGTACCAGCTATGGGAGGCTCAGGAGGGCTAGTACATCCACCTCAAGTGGATGCTGGAGGCACACAAGATGCTTCCCTCCTAAACCAGCAGAGTTTATGTTCCCAGGGACAGCAGCAAAACTTTTCACCTTATCTTCTCCTTCTCTGCTTCGGTCTCCAAGGCGATTTTCGCTCGCAGCTTTGAGAGTCTCTCAGTTTCTTCCCTTCTGACACGCAGCTCTTCCTCCTTAGAAGCCTTTGCCAAATCTTCTTCTAGAGTTCTGAAACACAAGCAGCCGGAGGGGGGAGGGTAGGCAGGGAGTGTGGAAAGAGAAAAGTTCAGGAGGCTTTAATATCTTCAAATCACCTGTGCAAGGCGCACAGATCAGCTGCTGCTCCTACTAGCTGTGCTCTCCTCCACACCTTCAAAACCTGGCTGCTAGCACAGAACAAGCAGCCCCTCAGGATCAAACTTCTGTAGCATGTTTTTAATATGTGCTACATCATCATAGCTAGCACTCGGGTAGTTTTTCCTCTGCTAAATGAAATCAGCTCCTATAAAATGAAAGCAGGGTCCCAGCCAAGGTACCTGGAGGCCTTAATACATCTGTAAGCTTCCTATTGTCATAGGACACCCTTTTTACTACTGCTTTATTACTGCATAGACATTTTTCCCTTCAGGTACAATTTCTGTGTCTTCCTTCACACCCAAGACAGCATTCCCATGACATTTCACCTCAAGATACTGTTTCTGGCTGGCCCAGTGTGCTAAGAACAGAAATATCAAAGCCACCTGAAATATAAAATAAGCCTTGAGTGAAGCACAAGGACAAGGGCAAGGACACTGGTCTCAGTGCTGTTCCGCTCCCTGGATTGCTATTAGATCCTCAGGCACTGGCTGGGTTTTTACACAGACATCCACATCCTATTCCTTAAAGCCTTGTTTGGAATTCCCCCTGTAAAGTGTACAGTACCGGAGTTCCAGATGGTTCCTCTGGTGTAACCTCATCTCCTCTAATGCTCCAGTTCCCAGTCCTGTTACTACCATTTAGCCCAGGATTTGAACGTCTGCCAGGCAGTAAAGCTCCAAGCACTGAACTGGAAGCTTTTCCCAGGTTAACCATAAGAGACAGGTTCAGAGCTCCGAAAGCTGCATGCATACCGAATCGGAGCTTGTCTTGCAGGAGATGGGAAGATGCTTTCCTGTCTGTATTGGAGAGCACTTTCCTGAGGCAGACCGTGCTCTCTACACACAGCACTGACAGCAGACCACTATTCCTTTCAAGATGTGCAGATCCTCACGCATGGGACTGTCTGTGCCAGGCAGAGTCCCACACTCCTCCTCCCAAAAAGCCCTGTTCTCACCTCCTTTGCCCACAAAACTCTGCAAAGCAGCACCACTTCCAAGGTGGTGACCTACAACAGCACAGGTTCACAGCCACCAGCAATGAAATTGCAGCTAGTAAAGGCTCACTGGAGAAACAGGGCAGATGGAGTGAAAAAAGAAAGTACCTTAGGGTTTTTTCTTTTTGCTGATGGAGCTTCTTAGCTTCCTCCTCCTGTTGCTGCCTTGTGTTCTCCTGGAGTTGCTGAATGGTCTCCTTGGCTTGCAATAAATGCATTTGCTCTTGCTCAAGCTCTAGCTCCTTGGCTACTGCCTCCAGGGACTCATCACTAGGCTTGTTCAAGGACTCCTCGTGTTCGATATCCTTCTCAGGTTGCCTACCAAAAAGAAAAAGTCCTTTGGCAAAAGGGTGACAGAAAACAGAGTAATGTGAAAGGAAGAGTAAAACCTCCCCAAACAGTATCAACTCCAAACCAAAAATCTCAGAGCCACCTACTCTAGAAGCTTCACTGTCGGCAAAGGGAAAGGACATGCAGAATCCCCACTAGACCTCAGCCGCTCGCAGGCTGCTCTGGAGCCCTTGCTGGGAGGTGAGGAACAGCCGTGTAGCTGGGTGGAGGGCACAGAGGCAGAAGACAAGCTTGCTACAGGAAAGCAGTCTTTACAAGGCTGGTGGGGAACATGCAGCACGTGCTCAAGGTTTGGAGCGGCACAGTCTCTCTCAGGTAACAGCTCGGGGACGCTCCATGCACTGCTGGTGGGCCCTCTTGCCAACTCCCAGAGCAAAACTGACTGCGAAGCCATTAAAGCCAGCCCTAGCAGCACTCAGGTCCTGAACAACTCGCATTTTGGCCCACTAGAACTCACCTTGCAAGGGCAACACGTCTCACTTCCCAAAGGATCTAGCAGCTACCACACCCTGGCCAGGGCTGCCAGGCACAAAAACAGATGCAATCAGTACCTGCTTTCAGCCAGGGATTGGCAGTGTACTTCCAATGGACCAGATGTTTTTCTGCAATTGCAATCTAAACCGGGCTGGGAGTTTGCCGGCTCTAGGCAACAGAAAGCCCTAAGTGCTCCAAAAATTCAAAACCAATCTGTTTCTAATTCAGTTTTTTTCAGACAGAGAACAGCAAAATTATCAGGTCTGAGAGGCTGAAGGGGAACAAGGGGAAAATGAACATTAGCCTTGGAAAAATAAATTTCATTCTTTGCTAGTACGAGCTGGAGCAGCGAGGTCTCATTGTGCTCTGGGACTGCAGTGAGATACTGTGCTGGTCTCTACATGTGCTGCCATCCTGTGCTCTGACATGACTGTCTCAGAGCAACCAATGGTCCCATCGACTGTAAAAATGGGGTGATTTGTTGGGTTTTTAGTGTTCCCCGTCAACCTCAGCACCACTCAGCAAGTGAACTCGAGAGCCTGTGGGGAAAGCATTTACCAACGGAGCATGAATGCGTACAGGCTAGTTAGGGACACTAGTAAGGCAGCAGCTTTCCCAAGTACAAAGCAAACTGCTCTTTCTCCATCCCACGGACTCCTGTGCCACACACCCCAAGGGCTGAGCTGCTGCTCTCATCCTCCCCAGTACAGACTGCTCACTTGGCACTCTCACCAGCAAAAGAGCTGCTTGGATTTGCACACGGAGGGGTTCGAGCTCTGCCGTGCCCACCAAATCATATCTCCTAGTGTGCTGACTTCACACACTAGCTTCCAACACCACAAAGGGGAACACAAGGACAAAAGCTGTTATGCATATAACACCAGGGACTTAAAGCCCTTACTCTTGCTGCAGGGCAGCAAGCTCCTCCAGATTGATGAGGCTTTCCAGCGATCCCTCCTCCGGCTCCTGGGCCACGGCCTCCTCCTCATTGGCATTTTCTAAAGAAAGACTCTTCTCTTCTGGCGTTTCACAAGCACCTTGATCCTCCTCACTTAACAGCACAACAGAGGTAAGAAAAATCAGATTAGCACAGGTCAGAGTCTAGCAGCTACTGCAGGGAGACAAGACAGGGGATGATGGGATGTGCAACTGACTTAGATGGGCACCAAGCCATGCCTGCCAACAGGACCTCTTTGTCCAACATGGACACAGGCACAGCAAAGCTCCAAACCATTCCCACCACCTCACACCCTGCCAGACTAACAGACAGCTGAGGATTTAACGGGTCAGTCTCAAAAGGCTGAATCCCTTCCCTAGATTATTCCCCTCTCTTTCCAGTTCCTTAGAGCATTTCTCCAATGTAAGTCAGCCCTGTTAGCAATGCTCACACTCTTGTCCAAGTTACAAGCGCAAATATTGGCAGGTATGCTTACATCTATGGTCCTGCTGCGTCTTGGAAGTACAGGCAAGAGAGAAAAGACAAGCACTAGCTAGCAGGCAGAGAGAAAGAGAGGATGCGCAACTGGGAAGTAGGTACCAAGCGATAAAGAAAGAATTCCTGTGGGCAGAACACATTTTCAGGGACCTTCACACAAACAGCTCCTCTAGAAAAAGGCTGCAAATCCCAAATGCACACAGCCAGTCATTAAGATGGACTGCAGCTACTTCTGTTCACAACTTTTCCTGGCACAGGCAACAGCTTCTTGGTTCCCAGTGCCCCAGACTACACGTAACTGTGTGCAGAGACTAAGAGCTTTGACACGATCCATCTGTAAGCACCACACACTGTAGCTCTCAAAGGGGCAGGGGAAGGGCTCGAGAGAGCATGGAGCTCACTGCTCAGCACAGTATTTCAACTGCTTTAAACAAGTCACCACACACAGGCTGAAAATAGCTCCCCTAAACACTCCAGGCCTCACAGTAACCAAGGGTCTGGAAGCCAGCACTGCTCTCAGGGTAACAGTTGGTGCACTCTAGAGCAAGTTGTCCACATACCAGGCTACAAAATAGCTTCATGCTTACACCTGGTCAACCAGCCACTGGCTCTAGGCCACCTCTGTGGAAGGAAGTGGAAGAACACTGCAGCTGGACTCTCCTGCCACCAGTAACAGGCACCAGGATGGTGCTGGGAGCCTTCAGCTACTGCCTCTGCCCCGGGAAGAGCTGGCAGCCCTGCAGGACCAGCGCTGACCCAGACCAGGGGCTGTCTGAACAGACAGGCCTGTCACTGGGAAACAGCCAGCGGCTATGTCTGCCTCAGTTACACACCACAGGGCACACCACACAGTGTTAACAGGTTCAGATCATCTTGGCAAGAGGGTGACTGTCACAGCCTGAGAGAAAAGACAGATAGCTGAATGAGAAACAGACACCAGCTCCACATCTGGGGCAGTCACGAGGAAATGAGAGGCAAGCAGTTGTGCTGCCTACCCAGCCAGAATCTGAAGTCTGCTGAGACAGTACTAAGGAGGTGCCAGAAGAGAAAGATTGAGTGGGAAAGACCCCTGTGAGAAGCTGCAGCATCTTGGGCTGTTCTACAGGGGACACCTGTATGGGTTACAGCGACCGGAGCAGAGCAGGGACAGACAAGACAGGACAGTCATCCAGAGCTAGGGCTGCCCACGCCTCCTCTGTTGCTCTGTTTGTACCATACCTCTCAGCAGCTTTTGTTCTTTCGCTTTGCTCTTCCTCTACACTGGCTTTACTTTGCTCTTTTTCTTCTTCTCCCAGCTCCTGCAGGTAAAAGCAAACAGTGGGGGAGTTTGCTGGCTGCTCCTTCACCAAACCCTCTCGGGACATCACAGCGGTTCTGCAGAAGGCCAGCACCGCTCTGGTCCAGTGCATCAGCACCAAGCCCAAGGGCCAAAGAGCATCCACAGGCTGCTCCAGAACACCCAGCTGAACACCTCAGCCTCCTCTCCTGCAGGTAACCCAGGGTCTCAACACCACAGGAACACCTTGTGGGAACAGTTCCAGCAGCACAGCTGACATGCCTGGGAGCCCAGCTCAGCTCTCCAGGTTGTTTGGTTACGGACTGGGGGTTGCTTTTCCAGTACAGAGGATGAACTCCCTGCCAGCACTAAGCACTTTGGACACAGGTTTGGTTTTTTCCTAAGGTCCTCCTACATAGCCAAGGAACACTAAACTCCCTGAAAAGTGTAGGACAAGAGTCTCCTAGAAGGAATGTCCCCCACACAGACTAAAATAACATGCTGTGGCCATAAAGCAAGCTGATGTATTGGCTGTGACCAAAAATCACAACAGGACTCAGTCCTGCCTCGCATCCTGGTCCTCAGGCAATGGTGCTGGGCACTATACACGCGGTCTCACCTACCCAGGGATTTGGAACTACTCGCTCCAGAACACACCAGTTTGGCTGCTGCTAAGGAAGCCAGCCCCCTCAGTAACGCACTTGGAGCAACTTCAGTTACTTATTTACAACATAGTAAATACTTGAAATACAAATAGCAAATATCTGAATCTGAAATAGGTAGCTACTCCTTTTCCCACCTGCCAGCTACCAGGCACCTCTGTCCCCACAGCAGGCACACACAAACATGCACTGTGCAGTTCATCTGGGGAGGGGAAGAGCTTACCTCCTCAAGCTGTCAGCCCCACCTGAGAAAGCAGTAAAGGCTCATCCTCCCTGCTGAGGTTTCTGGTCCCCAGAAGAGCAGCCTATTCATAAATTCTTGGGGACCACAGAAACAGCAGGCAAGCTCAGCCCTTACCATGCAGAAGGGTACTGTGGAGCAGGGCCAATGCAACACAGAATTAAAACAGCAGTAATTTTTGCAAGTGTACATCGGAGCGAACAGCAGAAGGATTCCATGCAAGTGCCATCACCTTCCATCACAGCAGCCTGGTCAGAGCTCTCCCAGGCAACTCCCCCTCCCAGCCTCCCTCCTGCCCTGGTGTAAATAATGACTTCAATTCCCAAGAACCGAGGAGCTCAGCTAAGGTTTCCTGCCCCAAAATGGGCTCTGTCACTGCTGCCTGTGAAAGGAAAGCAGACAGACAAATGGTGAATGAGATCTTCCTGGGAATAGGGATAACCAGCCACAGGGCAACGCTGCAGATCCCCAGCCCAACACGCCCTCCCAGGAGGGTGGTCCCTCCCCAGAAGTGAGTGGCTGCAGGAATCTCTGGACACTTTTGAGAAGGTGAAGACAGCACCTGCCTGCAGGGAAAAAGGGCTGATTTTAAGCCTTGCCTGTGAAATTACCAGAGAGCCTTGCCCCTCCTGTTGCCTCAGGATCCCCAGCAGGTCCAGTACTGCAAGCACCTTTGTTTTCTGCCCTGTTTCAGTGCCACACTGCATCCCACAGAAGACATCTCACACTCTCACGATACAAAACCAGTCTTGGGGCCACAGGAAAGCAGCGTGATGAATAACGGGTCATCTCCTCACTCTGCACAACACATTTCCCAAGGGACCTCAGCAGGAGAATCTCCACGGTCTCCAGCACACATCAGCTTAGATGGCATGCCTGCTGCCAGCACCTCACCATGTCACCCTCAGCGCAGCAGCAGGGCCAGCAACGCAGGATGCCAGCACTTTACATGCCTGAGGAGCAAAGGGTGAAAGGAGCAGCCTCTCCAGTGCCAGCAGAGAAGCCAGGTGTAGCAGGAAGCAGCCCACACAGCCCCTGCACACTACCATGGCTCCTGCCCAAAACATGCTACCCAAAAACCTCCAATACTGTGTTCACATAGCTGACCAAGGTGGTCACCTTCAACAGTTTTCCCAATCTATTGAAAGCAAGGCAAACTCATTACGTAGGAGTAAGCACATTCCTACAACCCAGAGTCATTTAAGACTAGCTTCTGGCTACAGACACAAGAGAGCAGCTGCAGTTCTGCAGGGAGCACCGTTTCAAAACCACCTCTGTCCTTAACAGGGCTGTAATCAACTCCAAGTGTGGCTGCTCCAACAAGACATCCATATGCACAGCAACTGTGCTGCAGCAAAAGGAAGAACACAGCAGGCATATGTTTTGTTGTCCCTTCACAGCTGATTATGCTCATTATTAGGCGCAAGAGCACAGGTGTATTCTCCAGACACAACCTTACAAACTGGATTGCTCCTCTCTGCTGGACAGGTGGTGGGTTTGCCCCTCAGGGTCTCCTCCAGTGCAGCTGATCAACTTGCTTACAATCAGAGCAAGGCTGAGTAAGCCCCAGCTGGAGCCTGACCCTCCGCCATACTGCACGGCATGCTCTTCCAGCCAACACGCTGATGAGCCGAGATGGTGCCGGAGAGGGGTAGCTGAGAGGGCTCAAGAGGAACGCGAGGCTGAGGAAGCCAACTTGGTAACGTGCTGAGAAGACAAGGATCACACCTTGAGATGCACAGCAATCCTCTTCAGTCAGAACTGCCCGATCATAGTTAGATCCCAGGCTGATGTGGTATAGGAAGCACAGGCATGTGCACCCATACACAGACTCCTTCATCTGCCACAGACTCACTGAAAAGAGCCTATTTCCCCCCCTCACGAAAGCAGACAAGGGAACCAAGTGCTTAAAAATAAGCTTCCCTATACTAAAAATATGTCAGAGGGAGTTGACCTCCTTTTCTTTCCATTTCTGCTATCGTGTGCTGTTATGCAAATCCTTTCTACCTGCTTAAGGAAAAAAAAGAAAAAAAAAAAAAGAAAAAGGAGAAATGCACTCACAAAAAAAAAGTAAAATACACTCTGCTTCCCACCATTCCCCAGGAAAACCATTTATCTACACTTCTACTGGAGCAGGGAAAGCACACATGCAAGCCTGCACGCACGTGCACCGCTCACAAGCCACCTCTACTCAAAGTTTATATTCTTTGTGTAGCTACCTGCATCTCCTCTCTACAGAAAAAAAACCCCAAACAACAACGCACTAGTAGTGCTGCTCTAATCCCTGACACTTAACACATCACATCACTTCTGTTCACCTCTACATGGACAGCATTATCCTGTTATTAGTGCACCACAATACAGTCTTTTACGCTCAGATTGGTCCCTGATCACCCCTATAGCACTTACCTTGCCTGTGGGGCCGTCCAAAGCAGGAGATAGAACGTCCACATCCAGTATCTGCTCAGAAAACCGGCTCCGGAAGCCCAAGTCCTAAAGAAGAAAGCAGAAGAAAGAAAAAGAAAAAAAAAAAAAAAATATCAGTGTCTGATGAGCACGCACAGTTTTTGCCAGAGATGCTGAGACAAGACCAAAATCCTAACACAGCTTGGAATCTACACTCACCATCCCACTGACAGTAAGTCTTTTGTACCACCAGCTATGGGAACCTTTCAAAAGGTTTATGAGACACAGGAGACGGCTACACCAAGACTCAGGCCTGCATGCAAGCATAGATCGCGTCTGTGCTGCAGACAGATGGTTCTGTCAGCAGCTCGACCAGCAGCGAGCTGGGTTTTCTCTTCCCCAAGGTGCAGAGGCACAGGCAGGCAAGCTGGTTTAAGCAGAGCTACCTGCTGGGACGGTGGCAGACAGATTCCCTACGTGCTTGGCCACCGGGACTGTGCAGCACTGTGGTTCCCTTCACTGATGGTCCCTGAGGAAACCCTCCCTGCGAGGCCAGGGGACTGCAATGCCGCACAGGGAGGACACCACAGGATTGCAGGGTGGTGAGCTCTGTCACACTACCAGCGCACACTTCCAGGCCACTGACCCCAGCAGGCAGGGGTGACACTGGCTACATCCAAAGCCAGCAGATCTTCCCGCAGCCTCTGCTGCTCTCATTTTCGATACTGCTGCAGATTTCCTGAGATGGTTCCTCAGAGTCAGCTCCTGCAAGTTGCCCACAAGCTATTCACTCTCCGCAACAATTCTCCCTCCTGGCAGAGGCTCTGGGGCTCCTTGCACTTGACTACACACAGGGAGAGCATGTGTGTGAACACGTGCCCACAAGCGAGCACTGCAAAAGGCATTGTTTGAGGCAGCAGCCACCTGCCAACACACAGGCTTGAACTAACGCAGACAAAGCATGATATTCTCAGCCATTTGCTGGCCGTGCTGCCTCTGCTCCCACGGGCAGATGGCAATGGCAGTTTCCTGTGGAGATGAAGAGATGCTGATGGGCATCTCCCCCATCTCAGGGCTACCCACCTACACACGTTCTCCCTACAGGACCTTCAGAAACCAGGTCTCCCAGCCATACCTACTCCCCTTAGAAAAAGCTTCCAACTCCCTTAAAGCACAGTTTTAACACTGCTTCTTATTTTCCTTTTTGCAATTACCTGAGCACAGTCACAGCTCCAAGTGATCTACTTTTCCAGGGATATTACCTCACCCACAGACAGAACCTGCTAAGCACAAGATGACATTGCTGGCCTGTGCCACAGCTGCAAGGTCACTGCTTAGCAGTTCAGGAGTCAGGCAGTTTGACTGGAAGAAGTGGGCACAGGTTCCCAGAGGAACGCAAAGCCCACGCCCAAGGGATGGGGAGTTTTTTGTGACTCACCAGAGGCCGAAGCAGCTCACGGTCTGAGCAGTCAGAGACTTGCAAGCCCTCCTCACAGTCACTCATCTCAGATGTCTTCTAAAGCAGAGAGAAGATACACATTACTGTCTGTACATGTCTTACCCCTTCAGCTTCACCAAAGCATTTCCAGCAAGATGACAACTGATACCGGGAAGACAAATCTGGCCTCTCTATGACACAGGGAAGAAAAGGTGACTGAACATCATGGGAAAGACACTGAGAGTGTGATGCACAAGACAAGCACCAAAACACCACTTCACAGAAGGGCAGGGGCAGGAGACAGGACCAGGGAGGGCAAAGAAGCACTCTTCAAATACCCCTGGAAAAAGGCAATTGCTTGCTGTCCTCTGTTCCTTCTCCAAGGATCTCTACAGCTCCAAGAACTCCCCAGCCCACCACACAAATGGATGAAGCCACACACAGCAGTACCACGGTCTTAAAAGGACTTCAAAAGTACACCCTGCCATGCCTAGCTGCAGCCAGGACTGCTGTGTTCCCAGTCACTGCAAAACAGCCTGTAACTGCTCAGCGTGAACACCCACGAAGCCCCGCTGACATCAGCGGAACTACCCAGACACACAAAGCAAGCACGCAGGGATGTGTTGGTAAAAGCTAAGCTTTCAACTTGAAGCTCTTCAGGACAGCACGTTCTCCTGGCTCAGTTTTATAGCTTATCATTTTCTAAAGACATCAATGGAACTAGAAAAATTGTCAAAATCAGCAGGAAGGAAGCTCAATTGGAAAGATACAGTTTGTCAGATCTCATAGTCTAATGTTTCTGGAAGACACTGAACAAGAGCAAATAGCATACAACTCTCTGGCACCCCAGTTGCAGGGGCCAGGCTGTGAACCCCTCTGCACCTCGTGACACTTCAGTTCTTCTCCTGCCAGGGACCACACACTCAGGTAGCCCGGTTCGGCTGACTGCAGTCAGCTGTTGGCCAGCTCACCTCCCAGGCAGCACTAGAAAAAGCTGTGAGCAGACTGGAAGGTACTACTAGAGCTACAGCTCCTGAGCCAGCCCCAAGGTACCATCTTTCCTCACTCTGACCTCACAGAATCACAGAACGGTTCGGGTTGGAAGGGACCTTGAAAGGTCATCTAGTCCAACCCCCCCCCAAGGAGCAGGGACATCCCCGACTAGATCAGGTTGCTCACCTCCCTGGCACATCCTTCCGCAGAGCTACCAATATCACAGCTGGCAGCTCGCTTGCCCCACCTCTGCATAAGCTGAGAGAAACAACAGGAGAGAAACCAAGCAGCATGAACAGCTGGCCTTGGTGTGAACTTCATTCTAAAGCCTGCTTGCTTCGTGCAGATGGCAACACTGAAAGCTGAGACTTACTTCTCCTCCAAGACTCCAAACACACATCACAGCTCAGGGTTTTTGCGGGCCGGTTGCTTCGGACAGCACTTTGTGTATGCTTAAAAGAACCATTTCCTAGCTTGGTACTGAAGGTGTCGATCTGGGGATGTGGAGTGCTTGTGTCCCCCCAGGAACACCCTGCTGACAGGGAAAGCCCTTACGCTGACTTAAGAAAAAAGAAGTGCTCAAAGAGCTTTCCTGAATCAGGGCCGAACAAAGCAGCGGGAACAGCCACAGCAGCTTCCACACCAAAGCCAAGCCATGCAGGCAGGTCTCTTACTTTGCCAGCATCCAGCCTGCTGTCTGTTTTCAGATCAGCTGCTGCTTCTTCCCTCATTTCACTCACTGCCTTTTCACCAGCAGACACGGTGTCAACGGTGGCAGCCAGGCTCGCCAGTTGATCTGCCTCAGCGGCTGGAGATGCAACTCCAGGTAGCTCAGGACCGCTGAGCACATCTGTCTCTGCTGCACTCCTTTCCCCCCGAGACTGCGGCAGCTCCTCTGCTGCAGAGATGGCATCTTCCTCCTCAGCATCTTGCTTGCCCAGTAGGTCATTCCCAGAGGGCTCCTCCTTGTTCTGGCCAGACAGGCTACTGTCGGCATCTCCGGGAAGGGCTTGAACTGGAGTCGGAGGGCACGCAGCATCAGAATCCAAGGAAGACTCTTGCCCTTCACCAGCATGTCCTGATTTTAAAGACTCCTTCTAGGCAGCAAGTCAAACACAATTATAGCTACAACATTCGTTACTCCCTCTCTGGGAGGACGCAGGGCTCAGGAACAGCATGGGTTCTCCTACAGCAAGCAGCAAAATCACAAAGCTTTGGGTGACTTCAAGGTCAGTCTGATTTCTCTTCATACAGTTCCTTTCAAAGACAAGGAACTTCATTAAGATAAGCACACTCATTTCTTGGGCTCAGGCTTTTTTTTTTTTAAATCTGTTTTTTCTTCACAGGATCTCAGTGAATAAGAGTTAGCAGCTGCTGCAAGGCCCGTTGGGAGCACCCTACAATGTCTGCAGTAGACCCATTTATGCTTCCACAGTGGATCTACTCAGCAAGAGATGGACATTTGCAGAAGACCATTACTAGACATTTAACTTCTGCCTGAAACAAGCAGAGAAGAGTAGGCAGGATGCAATCATTCCACCTTCCCGTGGGACAAACTTGAAGGCAGGCACTGATTTAAGCCACCACCCTGAGCTCCGACCAAGACCGGGACTAGCTAACACACTAGACTGAGGAATGGCAGAACCCACTGGCCTCCGGGAAAAAAACACCCCAAATTAAAGCTCAGTCACCCAAAGGTTTGTCTGCCTCTCCCAGCAGCGGGGAGGCCCACAAAACTCACAACAAACAGCGCAATAGCCAGGAGGAAGCAGGAAAAGGTTCCCTCATTAGTATGCAACAAAACTGCTAGCACGTCCTACTTTCTCACAGTTTTGTTAATGCTGTGGTGTGTTATCAAACATTAGCTGCATCCAGTGTACAGCGCATACCATACACAAACTGCGTATTTTAACGATGTATTTTTATCCAAGTGCAACGGGAATGCTGTCAGCTTTAAACCCAGAGCTGAAGCTTGAAGCCAGAACATCTCCTAGCTTGTCATTTGGCTGAGAGACCTTCTCAGGGCTGAGAGCACCATCCCTCAGACTAGAGAGGAGGACAAGTCTAATCACTGGGTACTTTCCCAAAAACCTGCAATTTGCCGAGTCACAAATGAAAGCTTACGGCCCCTTTCCAGTTTGGTGCCTGATAACAGAGGCTCACAAACACGCCGCTCACTCACTAGCCAGCCACACAAGGCTCTGCAAAGGCCTCGAGATCGCCTTTATTCCATAGCCCATGGAAACACAGGCAAGCGGCACTTCTTTAGTGCCACTTCAGTGAGGAGTTCTCATTGTGCTTCCTTTTGCCTGGGGATGAGAGCATCTGGAAAGTTGTGCTCCTTTTTGGACAGGCTTGCTTTAGAGTTTTTCCAAAGATCTCTCTCCAGGACATCTGACAGTGCCCAAGAAAAGATACGCCAAATCAGACCAATTGGGATTCTTACACTTGAAAACCACACACTAATATTTCCCTTTGAGGAGTGCACACACCCCGCAACAGAATATATTCAATATCCAGTCAGGACCATAACAAAACAAAACGCTTGAAATCACCAGTGACAAGGCTTAACTCAGCAAGAAGAACACCTTCAGTGAACATGGCTTTGCATAGTGTTTTGCACATCTACTGTTTCATTTTCCTTTAAAAGATCAATTTGTTACCACTTAAAACTTGTTTGTTTTGTTAACCCTAAGGGCCTGTAAATAAAAAACCCCAAATCCTCTAAGTAATCATTTGCTGTGACTGCAAGTTTTACATTCACCCACAAAACTGTTCTTTTAATTTTTTAATCTCAGCAGATAACAGTTGAGTGAAAATACTATTTATCAGATTACATTATCTGTACTGTATGCCATGCTTCATCTGGACACAAATCAAAGTTCTACTGAAATGAACTCAACAGAATTCTTTCTCCTCCAACAGTAATTGAAACAATTATTTCTTTAGAGCTACTAAACAGAACAGAAGAAGGCCCAGCACAAATTTAGCACTAGGATCCCTGGAAATGGCAAAAGAAAAGAAATCTAGTGAGAGAGAGTAGGAAGTGTTTTTTTTTTACCAGACAAAAGTATTTCAAAACTGACCAGAGATCACAGACACTGTTATTTAAGCTCCTAAGTATCACCAGGCCTGTGACATTCTGCAGAGCGCGCTTTCCGGGCACGTTCCCAGAGAAGACAGAGCCTTACCTGCAGTCCTCCTTTGGCCGAAAGGCTGGAGTCCAAGCTTCCCACCTCCCAGTGCGGTGGCTTGTGAAGGATGCCGGCCCGAGGAGACGCGAGGCCTCGCAGCGGAGCCAGGTTCCCCAGGGGCGCCTGGATGGGTGCTAGCAGGGTGCCTGAGGACTGGAGCACACAGAAGGGACTCACTGGCAGAAAAGCACATGTGTGCAGCTGACGCTCCTTATTTCAGACAGGGAGAAAGCGCTCCCCTGCATAAACGCTGGTTGCTGAGACTGAACCCACCACCACTGAAAAACCACTTGTGAGACCCCACACCCAGCAATCACCAGCACGGGACACACAAGGAACAGCAGTTCGGTCTACTCACACATTTTGTCTTCCAAAAACCCATTTGAATACAGCAATTTACTTCACAGCAGCGAGGCGATTCAGAAAAATCAACAGGCATTACTCCCAAACCAGCGTGGGAACAGCGACAGCTCCCCTAGCTCACACACCTGCACATACCCACACACAGCACCCTCTGGGAGAGGCTCTGACACCCCAGGCAAACTGGGCACCTTCGCCTTCCTTTGCCCTGCTCCTCTGCACAGTGTGAAACCACCCTGATCGCCAGAAGCCTCCTGCTCTCCACCAGCTGCAATGGCCATCTCTGCTTAGAGGGAAACCCAGGCTGCTCCTTCACCTTACACCAGCGGAAAAGTCACCGGCAGCAGAAAGCAGCTCTGTTGCGACACATCCGGCAGCAGCTCCCAAATACACCTCTCCCTTTCAAAGGGCAGCAAGGGCCCTGGGAGCCATCCAACATCCTCCCCTCCAAGCAACACATGCTTGACATCTGAAGGTATCTTCACCTGGAGATGTGATCATTCTGTTTGACTATGTGGAACTCCCCACCCTGTGACACACTGCACGGATTAACCTAGGAGCCCACGTATGCCAGGGTTTCCTCTGTAGCACGTCAGTACAGCCAAGCGCCCTTGCTTCCGCAGAGCGTCTCTGCGTTCAGAAATTACAGTTCCTGCACTCTGCATCTACACAAGATTCCAGACTGGAAACAGTTAACTCGCTCACACACGGAGGGATGGGGAGAAGGAGATGAACATACACCGAGCTTTCTTCCACCAAGTCATCGCCACAGCGAAGGTAACAGAATAAATCCCACACTCTGGGCCTAACAAATTATTTCCTACAGATGGCCATCAGCTACACATATGGAGCAGAGGATGTCAGCTGTCCTTCAGCAAAGATAAACTCACTTCCATCGGGCTCATTCCAACTTTCAAGATCATCTGAAGTTTCTCTGATACTTACAGTCATCCTTCTTAGTTAACTGAGCACTACCACATGCTGGTAATTAGAAAGCTGAGCTGGTGATTTGGTGGAGCCACAGCTGGGAACCAGCAACAGTGGAGCAGAGCAATTAATTAACAGTACACACAATGACTTTTTTTTTTTTTTTTTTTTTTTTTTTTTCTGCTTCAGAACAGGAGATTTGGTAAGTTGGCAATTACTTGTGGGCAGAGACAAAACAAGCTGGAACTTTCTTCCCAGTGAAGGGCAGGATCTCGCTACAGTCAACAGAGGGAAAAAGTTTAGGCCAGAGCCAAACGGTCCAGCTATTCACAGAGGAGGAAAGAGAAAGTTACATTTGTAGATGGGCCCCATCTCACTGTAAGCTGTCTAAGACCACAGCAGCAACCCAAGGACCAAAAACTGTGCAGGTGGGTGCAGTATAGACTTGTCTGAGCAAAACAATGGCCTGTAACCACTGAGAATACTCCTTCTCTTGCTTGAGGAGGCCAACTCAAACTTCTTCCCATTTTTCTTTCACTTCAGACAGAACAGAGTCCATTTCTCAAGGTCCTGGCCATGGACACAGGACTGCTGGCTGCCACCTATGGTTTCTTACATCACCAGCTCAATCACTCTGGGACCCGAGATTCAGCAAGTGAAACTAAGCTAAGAATAGCCAAATAAGCTGTTCCCCCTCAGTTCAGATTGTGGGATCTCCAGGGAAAAGACTGACTTTGTAGTGTTCTTACTACAAAAGGTCTTAAGAGCCAAAATTAAAGATGATTTTGTACTTGATGTTGCCATCCCACTTGATTTTCTGCCCATTGTCTGTTTTCAGAAGGAACTCCGCACCCTTGCAAAACTAAAGCAAGGTGCGAGTTGTGCAGTGTTCGCCATGCAAGGAAGACCACAAAGGCTTTTTTCAGGCTACCTTTAGGAAAACGACTAAAGCTAACGCCACATCTGCTGATGTGACCTCCAACAAGAAATCTTCACTTGTTTTCTTCTGAAAGCTAGCTTAGAACCAAAAATTTCACACTCTCCAGAAACGTTTACAACGGAAGGGCCATTGCAAAGGTCCGAGTCCTACCTCATTCCTGCCTGCCCCTCCACCAACCTCTCTATTGTGCTGTAACTCCCCACAGCTTCTCTTGTTTGGGTGACCTCCACTTCCAGGTGCTGACAGAGACTGCTGCTCCCCTGGCACTCAACCTGCCAGTCTGCCCTGACTTTTTCTCCCCACACTCCAGGAGCTTTATCAGTTCTTCTGTTTCTTCTCTTCACTTCTCTTTGTACTCCAGCGCCATTAGACTTCTGGCCAGGGCAGTGCCCACAAAAATCCACCCTAAAACTAACGTGTTCAGGTTCTGGGCTGGAGGCTCTCACATTCCAGCACCTAGGGGTGCATCATCATTACAAGAACTGTCTGAATCACTGGTATCGCGCTCTGATATCAAATCACTTCCTTCATCATTTATCCAGCCATCTTCAGCAGATGAAAAACACACATTTTGATATAGGATCCACTGCAGAATGAACATCCACATCGATTCCTCTCTACATACCTATCCCTTGGAAGCAGGGTAGTGTATCTGTGTTCTTATGAGGGACTGCAGAGCGGCTCTCTAGCCCATCATGGCTACTGTCTGCTTCTGCATCTGCCTCTCCTTCTGCCAGCTCTCTCTCCTTTAAACTCTTTCTCTCAGGTCTGCTCATGGTCTCGTTGCTCTTGTATAGACCCAGGGGTTGACCCAAAGCCTCATTGGGCACTTTTCTCCGACTGCTGCTCTCAGATACGTTGCTGTAGGATCTCGGTTCTCCTTGAGCATTTGGAACATCAGCCATCTCCTGCAAACTGCAGTCATCTGCGGGACCAGCATCCAAATGAGCCGTTTCATTGTTCCTGCGGTAAAAGCTTGCTTTTTGCTCTGGCCTGCAATATGCCTGGACTTCTTTCCGCATCCTCATCCAGTCCAGTAGATTTCTGTCTGACTGAGAGGCTATGGTCAGACTTATGAACACACTCAGTCATCACGTCTTTCGTCTTCCGCTTTTCTTTCAGCTCTTCATCCTCAGAGAGCAGCCTTTTGTCTTCAAGAGCCTCAAGTAGAGAGCTGATGTTCTTGCAGTCTTGGGAACAAGGTTTCTTTGATACATGCAAAGGTTGCCTTGGTGGGCTAACCTCTAAATCCTTGTCAGACTCCAAGTCAAAGGACTCAAGACAAAGCTGCTCTTGCATTTCTAAAGGTGAATCTTAGTCCTGGAGGATGTCTGTAACACAGTTGCTAAGAGAAGGGTCTTCTAAAGCTTTCTCCATGCCAGGTAAGGTTTGGCACGGTCTCCTGAAGTTTGAAGCAAGGAAGGGACACACTTTGCTTGCCCACATGGCTGCAGATCATCTCCTTGAGTCACTTACGTCCAATGGTCTCCCTTTACCTTCGTCAAGGCAGCCTTTATTGCTAATCTGGCTATCTGGATCAGGCTCAGGACTCTCCTGCCCAGGGGACAGAATGGCAGAGGGCATTTGACAAAAGGATGTTGAAGGAGGAATCCCTGGCTGCATCTCCTAAGCAGATAAATATCAGCAAATAACGACCACATACCACTACGTATCACCTTATCTATCTAAAAGAGAGAAATATATATACTTAGTTAATACATAACTTATATATAAATAAGTATGTACATTGAGCACTTAAAAGGACATGTACACATATAAAAGAAAAGGTTCAAACTGAGGGCCTGAGGCTTTCTGAGTTGAAAAGGTCCACATCTTGAGCAGCAACACAAGGAATCCTCCTTCCCCTTGGAGATGATCTGTCATTACTGGCAAACGGAAGACAGGGATGATCTGCTGTCACTTGTGATATAAAGGGAATTTAGTTATGCTCGTGGATACCAACAGCAAAGACGACTAACCTCACATGTCTAAACCTGTGTTCACTGCCCATATATCATAGCAACACATGCGTGGACACCATGTGAAGATCATTTCTTGTCCTCTCCAAGGAAGGAAGTCTTCCCAGCACTCCAAATATCTGGTGCTGAGAATAGCACCAGCATCCTTGGCTGCTGCCATATCCTTCTCCACAATAGGATCACAGGGCTGAGGCACCCACGCTCCAGATGCATCCTTCCAAAGCAAAGCTTCCCAAGTTTTGGGGGTTTGTGACTCCACTTCTGCCAGATTTTCATCAAACTCACAACCCTGTCAGACAGCACTCTGTGTCGGGGGATCACTGTTCCAGTCCCAAAGCAGCAATAGCACAAATTCACCCTCTAATTCACAACCACTCATTCATCCTCCATCCAGCCCTCTTGCTCCTCCCTAGAAGCACTGCAAGCAGAAGAGCCTACTCACAGTGGGTCGCTTGAGTGACTGCTTCTCCTTCTTGTCTTTCTTCTCTTTCTTTTCTTTCTTCTTCTTCTTCTCTTTCTTTTTCGAGCTGCCACATGCCAGCAGCTTCTCTCGCTCCTGAACAACAAGCCGTCTGTAGTGATCATCACAGGGGTGGTCCCACATGGACTGGCCGTTAGCAAAGTTGAAGTAGTAGACATCACCATTGGTATCCTGGCTGCAGGGCAAAACCAGCATGAAAAGTGAAAAGAGTACTTCCCCACCCACAAGAAGAACATCTGTTGGGGCATCACCCCGCCTCGCCAGCTGGTACCGTGCTCTGCCAGCTACATGGGCAGCGCACAGCAGGGGAAGGGCAGGGAAGGCCAGGAATCCAGCAGGGCAGTGCTGACAGAGCTCTCACCAGGGCTTCCACTCGGCTGGTAACGGGGCCAGGATGGCTTCCTTGGCCAGCCAAATCAGCTCTGGCTCCTTCTCAGGGTCAATCCCGATCTCCCGTGCAAAATCTTGGATTTCTAGGAAAACAGAAGAGAAACCTGTGGAGACTGTCTACAGCAAGCACTACACAAACAAAGCCAACCTCCTCAGCTAAAGCAACGGGCACACTGGAAAGCCCTGATCCTGAAATGAAGCTGCTCAAAGCTGCTAACACAGTCCACGTCAGTGAGCACATCCTACCAGGCTGTTAAAGCCGGGAGACAGACTGAAAAAATGGCATTTATCTTCATAACCAAAAGGCTAATTTTTCAGCTGTCTTCTGTGAAATCCCATTTATTGTACCCTTTCCACCCATGCTCTCCTGAATCCCTCTTTTCTTAATACACCCAGAAGTGACTTGCACACTTGAATCCTTTATCACCACTCCTGAGAAGACAGGCATTGGTTACCTTTCTCAGTGGGAAGGTATGTATCATCATAAACTTCTTCCAGGATGATCTGGTCGCCAATGCACGCCATCACTCCTGCCACAGTTCCTGCACCTGCTGGCATGAAGGAAGCAACTCAAAAATCACCACGCTCAAACACACTCCAATAGAAATAAAGCTTCCTCATCGCACAACACAGCAAAGCCCCACAGGAAACTCAGCACCGGGGCTGTGGAGGGGAACAAGGTGCACTGGGTCTGCCAAGCACGGGTGCAGATGGGAAAGGCAAAGGCAGCCAGAACTGATGGATTCTCATACAGGCAGCAGGACACAGCTAAAAGCACTGGGTAGTGAGCTGCAACTCAGAGCGAATTAACAGCACAAAGGGAGGGTAAGAAATAGTACATTATTGACAAGTATGTTTCCCCACCTCCCCTACAAAAGGTAGGAGCTGCTGGCCAGGTGGTAACAAGGAGATTGGGAGATTGAGCCCCCTGCCAGCTGTGTGCTGGGCACAGCCAGGAGCTCTCCACTTTACAACTGCCCTGAAGCCAAGGGGGAAGAAGCCACCCCCAAGTCATAACACCCACAGCCCAAGCCACCCCCAAGGAAGGAAAACACACAACAGGGCAGAGCTCTCTGCTCTGTTTACAGTGCTCCTTCACTGCACAGAGCAAAACCAAATCCAAGACTTGCCACACAAACTTCACAGCAGTTGTGGGAACAAAGAGCAGAGCTGAACTGACTCAGCAGTTAGAATCAGACCCCACAGGCTTTCAAGCTTCTGCAGAGGAGATGACCACTTGCTTCAGGAACTTTTTAAACAGGCAAAAAAACAAGCTGAAAGGAGAAAGGCAAAAGAGAGAAAACAGTTTGCCCAGAGCACATCACAGTTCAGCTTTTGGAGAGCAGTCCCTGGGCTGAGTAAGCACTGCCCAGGGACAAGGCAGCTTCTCACCACACTCAGCTTGCCTTGACCTCTCTCACCTTCCCAGAGGACATTTTGGAAGCTCTAAAAGGACCCTAATCTAATGTGCCCCACCTGTGGAGGATTGCTTCACTATTTGACTCACAGGCCATAGGCAGCCATTTAGTCCTGCCACAGCTGGGCCCTTATGACCCATTCACCACAGGTGTAGGCAGCTTTAGGTTGCTTTCCCCACCCCAAACATCCCTGGCTGTGGCTCTGCACAGCAATATTTGGCCAGCATTAGCCTCACACAGCCACGTGGGGAGCCAGGCCAGGCAGCAAAGAGGGCTCCCTGCAGCTGCACAAAGGCCAATGCCAGGGAGCCCAGGAACCCACGGCAGGAGCAAGGACAAGGCTGTCCCTTCTGCTCCCTGCACACAGGTCAGCTGCTCGAACACAGCGCAGTGACAAGGGCAGACTAACTTTTACCCTAAAAAACCCAGATATTCAGCATGCCCATGCTTTCCTCCTGAGACTGCGAGGGTTGCTGCCTGCCGGGTGTCTGGGCAGCCACGGGAACAGGCCGAGCAGCATCAGCGCACAGACGGCGAGCGCCTGGAGTGGGATCTCCATGCCCCTGCCTGTAACGGAGCCCTCGCTGCCCTTTCTCACCTTCTGCTGTCCTCAGCCCGCTCTGCATTTACAGGGCTTACATAAAGCCAGCCTGGGAAGCAGCAGCAGCTCATCCCGGCAGCAACGCCCCCGGGACGCGCCAAACAACTGGCCCCGCTCCCCAGCGTGCCCCGTTACAGCGTCCGGACGCGGACAACTCACCCCAGCCTTTCAGCTCTTGCCTTCCTCTGTCACAGCAGTACGTCCCCCCTGCCACGGGGGCTGGGGAGGGGGGGATTACGCTCCACCGCTGCTGCTCCGCACCGGGGCACGCACCAGAGCGGGCTCACGCGTGTGACCAAAGCCACGCGAGGAGTGAAGCCTGCAAAGAGGAGGAACGAGCCTCGGTTAACAGGGCGCGAAACGACGTGGGACCTCTTCTGACCTCTATTGTGAGGACAGGAGCCGGCAGACCCCGACCCCGCGGAGGCTCCCGCCGGCACTGCCGGCCCCCCGAGCTGAGGCCGCTTCCCGCCGCTCGCTCGCCCCGACCGGGAGCGGCCTCCCCCCACCTGCCGTCCGCCAGCCCCGCACCCCGCCCTCGCCCCGCTCACCGTGGGGCCGCGCCCACGAGCGAAGCCGCCGTCTCTCCGCCCGCCCACCCACCAACCGCTTCCACGGACGCGCGCGGTTCGCCCGAGGCCACCGCCAAACTCCGGTTCCGCATTCCGGTTCCCTTAGCAACCGTTGGGCGGCCGGGGAGGCCCAGCCCGGCGCGCGGATTGGCGGTTCGTGTGACGTCCGGCGTGCCGCGGTGCCTGCCGGGGGCTGTAGTCCGGGCGGGGCGGAGTGGCAGGGGGAGGGTGGCAGGCAGCGGGCAGCGGGTGCAGCGTGAGGAACTCCAACAGACACCAACACAGACAGTTTTACAGGCCAAACCCTGGAAGGGGCTGCTGGAGACGTGGATGCCTGATGTCTGCCCTGCGCTCCTAGGTGGCTTGCAGACATCCTTCCCGTCATACGCTAGGAGGTTAACCATGCCTTCCAGATAATTGCCATCTGGTGATATTTATTTCTTTCTACTCATGACAAAAGTAGTCATAGTTCAAAAGCTGGCATCTAGTGCTTAGAGGCTTAAAGTCACTGTACAATACAATCATAGAAAGGTTTGGGTGGAAGAGACCTTCAAAGATCGTCTAGTCCAACCCCCCTGCAAGGAGCAGGGATATCTCCAACCAGCTCAGGTTGCTCAGAGCCCCATCCAACCTGGCCTTGAATGTTTCCAGGGTTGGGGCATCTACCAGCCCTCTGGACAACCTGTTCCAGTGTTCCACCACCCTCATTGTGAAACAAAATTTCCTTATGTCCAGTCTGAATCTTCCTCCCTCTATTTTAAAACCATTACCCCTCATCTTATCACAACAGGCCCTGCTGAAGAGTTTCTCCTCGTCTTTCGTATAAACCCCCTTTAGGTACCAGGCTTTGTCCTTCATGTCCTTCCCACAGAGGTGGTACTTTCCGGTCTGCCTGACTGAGGACGTCTCAGGGCTGCACCATCCCCATCCCACCAGCCCCCACCATGGGCACTTGCTGGAAGAGCAGAGCTCCACCTGGTGACACAAAAAAGCAACATCAGTCCAATTCACTGCCCACAGCTCTGGCGTTGTCGGCACGGAGCTGAGAGGCACTCCTAGATGAAATTTCCTGCCCTCCGCAGCAAATAGGACATAGAAGAGCCTTTCCTAGGAGGAAGAGTGGGTTTTAATGCAACTCTATATTTTGGGTGCCGAGCGCAGCCTCCCAGCAGCCTGCTGAGGACTCCTCTGCACCAGCAGCGCCCAGGCAGAGACCTGATGTCCAGCTCCTCCGCACCTCCACTGAAATGGGGGCTTCCTCCTCTTGAGCCTCAAAGCAGTGGCCAACACACGCGAGACTTGCTCCACGGCCACCAGCAGGTCCCAGTAATCCCCACGGCCCGTTGGGAAGCTGGCCAAGGGGCAAGCTTATTTGTACCACAGAAGAACAGGTACTGATGTATGGGGTGCAGGTGTCCAGGTACTGGCAGCGGAGGCTGCAGGACGGCTTCTGGTTTTGTCTGTTTCTCACCATCCAACTCTCTATTCATTGGCAATAAATTGAAACAAATTTTCCCCAAATCAAGCCTATTTTGCCTGTGATGGTAATTGGTAAGTGATCTCCCTGTTTTTATCTCAACCCACAAGCTTTTTCATTTGATTTTCCCTTCCCATCCTGTTGAGGAAGGGGCAGCGAGGGAATGGGTGGGTGGGCATTCTTAAAATAAAAAGTCTACAGTTTTCAACTGGTTCAGCTTCTCTTGTAAATAGACAAGAAAAGCAGGGAAGAAGATAGTGTAGGCAAGGGAGCCCTGTCTTTTTTGCTGGGAGAGCTGGCTGTAAAACCACAGCTGAACTATTCACTGTAAAGAGGGTACAGAGTAAAGACATTAAAAATAAAATATAGCCCTTCAGGGGATTTTGTATCTCTCTGCTAAGCATAGAAAAATCTGTCCAATGCCTGCTGTAAGCAGTGTTAACAGTGTTAGGAGCCCTCCAGGCAGTTGGATTGCTTTTGCCTGAATTTGGCATCTTGCTTTTTTTTTTGTTAGTGTTGCTATACTCAGGTATGAAAAAGTGCCACAAGAAGCATGCAGGAGATCTGGAAAATCCCTATGAATAGCTGGCACTTCTTTTGCACCCTCAGAGGTGCAAATACTAAAGTTCCATTGAAATTAACTGCAACCTACCAAAATATACGCACACACAATGCAGAGTAATCTATAAAGATCCCATATGGTCACCAGAAACCGTAACTTGTACTAAAGCCTGTGTCCTGGACTTGTTACAGAGGGGATGGAAAATCAAACATCCAGATAGTACTGCCATCTGCTCTACATGCACCAGACAGTGGTAGCTCCACTCGTATCCTGCGTATCTTCACAGTTTCAAGAAGTTTATAATAACATAAGTAGCAATAGACACATCATCTTAGGAAATGCTTAGTTGTTAAGCAGTTTTGTCTTGTCTCACTCTACCCAAGCACACTAATCAGGAGTTGAAGCAAGTGAGAGGTCAGCTAATGAACACTGTGAGGAAGAATATTCACTTCGTCCCTCCAGAGGATCCTCGGAGACCACAGACTCTGAAGACTGGGAATGTGGGGTAGAGAACAGGGAAATAAGTTACAGGAAATTGCATGAATGTGTGTAGTTATACCCTACAAATATCTAGTGACATTGCTGAATAGTGAAGATAAGATTTAGAAGGATAAGGGGTTAATTAGAATAGAATTAATTAAATAATAGAAATCAAGTAGCTTTATAATAATAGAATGTTGTGGTTTTGCTTAGTGAGGGGGGCCTAAGGTGGTAGTTTCTGTAGGAAATGGCTAGAAGTCGCTCCCCTTTGTTCAGTGGACTCGACCGGGCCTAGGGCGGACCCACTGCTGGCCAAGGCCGAGCTGATTGGGAGCAGAATGTCCCGTGATAATGCCTCTGCGATAACGTATTTAAGAAAGGAAAAACAGAAAAAAAAAGAGAAGAGAAGATGTGACGAAGCTGAGCAAGGGCAGAGGCCCAGAGGGGGAGGTGCAGGCCTCCGGGGCCTTGCAGGCCTCACCCTCTGGCCTCTCACCAGGCAGCCGACTGGGCCCGACTCAGCCCTGTCTGGCTGCAAGAGGTGGAGAGGAGATGCGATGGGATGAATAAGGTGAAGAGATCCTGAGAGGCTTTTTCAGGCTTCTGCCAGCCCGTTGTGAAGAATGAACTTTTCTTGTGAGAAAAACAGCTGCAAACACCAAGGTCAGTGAAGGAGGGGGAGGAGTAATGTGGCTCCTGGCCAAGATTCCCCTGCAGCCTGTGGTGACGACCATGGTGGAGCAGGTTGTCCCCCTGCAGCCCATGGAGGTCCACGGAGGAGCAGAGATCCACTTGGAGCTTGGAGCCCGTGAAAGACCCCACACCGGGGGAGGTGGATGCCTGAAGGCGGCTGTGGCCCGTGGAGGGCCCGCTGGGGCAGCCGTTCTGGAGAGACTGCACTTCGTGGAAGAGATGACCCACGCCGGAGCAGTTTAATGAAGGACTGTGGCGTATGGGTGGGACCCCACACTGGAGCAGGGGAGGGATGTGAGGAGTTCTTCCCCCAACTGTGAAGCAGCGGCGTAAAACAACGCATAAAGGACTGACCGCGACCCCATTCCCTCTTCCCCCCTGTGCCGCTCGGGGCGGGGGAAGGTCGATCATGTTAAGCTCTGGAAGAGGGAGGGGTGGAGGAGGTTTATCTTGTTTCTCTGTCTCATTATCCTGCTAGTTGTAGTAATAAATGAATAGTTTTTCCCCAAGTCGAGTCTGTTTTTGCCCATGACGGTAAGGATTTCTCCCTGTCCTTATCTCAAACCTCGAGTCGTTTTTCTTAAATTATCTCTCTTTTCTTAAATTATCTCTCCCTATTCTCTCGGAGGGTGGGGGGAGTGAGAGAGAGACTGCGTAGTCTGGTCCGGATCGGGGCTAAACTACGACATAGAATAATAATATAATGGAATAATATGACAGAATAGTAATTTTTATATAGCCTAGCAGGAACCCTGCATAACAATGTAGTTCTCGTGTGAAACTATAAACTACTGACCTTGGGAGAAAAACAGTAGAGTCATAAATTGAACATAACAAAGCATTTTCAAGAATGCCCCAGCAGGTGCTGAGATAAGTCAGACGGGTACATCCTGAGGGAGTACAGGCACACTGGCTGAAAATAAGATAAGGGGCGTTAAGGAATTCAGAAGCAGAGCCAAGGGCTGGGACAAAACTGATAAAGCAGAATAACCAAGGACATTAGGAACCAACCAAAGACAAGTCAACAAGAAACCGCCTTGGCAGCAAGAATTCAGCAAGGCTGATTTGTACATAAATAGGTCTTACCAGAGCAAGTTGAAGGCAAACCCAAGTTATTGGAAAATACATCAAAACTGCCTGTCCAACACCTAAGTGCTTTGGGACAGTTAAAAGTGACACTATTTCTGGAGTTATCATGCATTCTTAACTAATTTTGAGCCAGAAATTATTGGGCCAGCAATGGTGAGTGACATAGGAGAAATGGCAACAAACATCTGTATATCTTCTTTGCTTGCTACTGTCTTGAAGGTTGGTAATAGAGCTGAAGTACTCTGATGTGTCTTAAAAGCACTACTGTCCTGGTTTCAGCTGGGATAGAGTTATTTTCTTCCCAGTAGCTGCTGTGCTTTGCATTTAGTATGGGATTTGGTACGTGAAGAATATTGATAATACACTGATGTTATGAGTTGTTGCTAAAGAGACCAAGGACTTTTTCCAGCTTTCTATGTTTTGCTAACGTGCAGGTGCAGGAAGCTGGGAGGGGTGTTGCCAGTACAGTTGACCCAAACTGGCCAAAGAGAGTACCATATCACAGACATCATGCTCAGTACAGAAGTGAGGGCTCGCTTTTCAGTTTCGTTTCCATGATCGTTGCCTGGGACAGGCTGTATCAGTGAGTCACTGGGTGGTGAGAAATTGTGCATAATTTGTTTTTTATATTTTAGTATCCCTATATTTTGTAATTATTATAATCTTCCTTTGCTACCCTAGTAAACTGCCTTAACCTCAATCCACGAGTTTTCCTTTCTTCCTGATTCTCTCCCCCATCCCGCTGGGGAGGGGAAGGGTGAGCAAGCAACTGCATGGTACTCCATTGCTGACTGGAGTTAAACCACAACAACAACCAAAGTCAGCTAAAGACCTAAATAGTTACTGCTTGAGATCTGTACCAGGGCTCAAAGATAGTCAGTATGAGGATCTTTTACAAAAGACTTAGATCTAAGCTGATTTCCTCTCTAGTTTGCCCTGAATTTGGAAGATCACAGTAATAGTCTATAGACCCATCACTGCATACAGGCTAGAAACTAAACTGACAAACCTGTGTGGGAATATCCAAATAAGAAATCCTGCATTCTTAGACAGGGTTAACCCACAACACTGTGTCATACCAACTAGCCCTGTGATGACAGCATAAGCAAAAATGGCTCTAGATGTTATACGGAGAAGTACACACTATCTCATATATAGACATTTAGGTCTCTTGATCTCAAACCAAATCAATAAGATAAATTAAAAATAACCAAATAGGATACACTTTCTCATCAGCATTTTAATGAAATATCAGGAAATGACCCATCAGTTCAGGCAGACCTGGAGCATTACAGGGGATGTCTACATTAGTGGACTGAAACATGAGTACATTTTTAAAATGAATTTCTTAACTGTGCTTCAGCTCCCATCACAGTGTCACCTTGGAGTGTGCAAACTGGATTCTGAGTTAAATTAAACTGAAAAATGTGCTCCAAAGTGCACCAAATGCAGTTTAAATAGCATTCAGTCTGCACAACTGCTCTTGAGCTGGGCTGAAGTAAGCCTGTTCCCAAACACATAGAGTGTTGATGACAAGGTTTCGGTACCAACTGTTCCTCTGTTCACATTCATTGCTACTGTGCCACCCTGTTTACCAAAAGGCATGGCCATCAGCTATTAGACTTGTCACCGACAAGTACTGGCAGAGAGTCACCTCCTGTGTTGCCTGCATCTTTGCTGGTGGAACGTTTGTTTGAACAGCGTTACACCACAACTTTCCTCATATTCTGGAGAAAAAGTTGACTTAGCAAAGGAATTAAGATCAACAACGACAGGGTTTTCCAAACATTCTTGGTAAGCCAGTCTGAGATTAAATCAAGAGCTAACTGTAGCTGCAATTACCACTAGGAAGGCAGGTGGCAGATAAGCCAGTGTAGGTCAATGTAAACCTTGTATTCCTGGCAATGAGGGAAAAGTATTCATAGTGCTGAGAACTTCAGTTGCGCTGAAGCTGGGGAGATTGATGACCTCTCAAGTGGGCAACTCATTCATCAAATATCAGATGAGTGTACTCACTGCATTCCAAGGTCAAGCAGCATCTTATTCCTCCACCCACAGCTAACACAGGAATTAAACAATGCCATTAGGGATTGAGCACAAGTCTTGTCTTGTAAGCTACTTATAGTTCAGTATTACTGATACAACAGATATGAATCCCCAAGACAGCATCCTTTTCAAAGCATATGTGTCACTTGTCAAAGTGATTAAAAACATTTGAAATTCCTTTGTCAAGGCATCTGCTGAAACCATAAATTAAAAAAAGAAAAAAAAAAAAAAGAGGGAAAGAAAAAATTATTTTGAGTTTTGCAGGTATTAGATCTTAGACAGGAACAATACCAGGTTTGTGTGATGGTTTACTGCCTCTTCTTCACATCTCCCTCCTCTGGTTTATAAATGCAAATGAAATACCTTTTCATGAGGCATATGGGTTAACAAGGATCCTCTTCATATCAAATAAAAGTAAAAATAAAATTTGTAAGCCTCAACTTTCATTCAGGAACCAACATGACAACATGAGCACATTCAAAGTTTATTTTGTTAAAACAGATCCTATAAACACAGCAGTTACACTAAAATGCCATTGGTTAGTCAATCTGTTTCCTAATTCAGTAAAGCACAGCTTAGTTGTAAAGGCACAATGCTGACACCCCAGCAGACAAGTCACTGATGTCCAGTACAACTGGCAAGAGACACACCTGCCTCCTACTTTCTTTAAAAACCACTTGTTTCATTTGCCCACAGTGATATTAAAAACAAAAAAGACCTGAATTGGAAGCAATCATCAGACAAAAATCTGATCTGGATCTCCGAAGAAAGTCCTCAGAAGTAGCAGAACATGCTAAAGCTGTCAGTCACCAACTCACACTTTTTTCTATTTTGCTGTTCCAGAAAGTCTCCAGGAAGACAGTATGCTTCCTGCCATTTCACTTGCTTAAAATTACCAGAAAAATGTCAGAAGAATGAAGGAAAAAAATAGGCTAGTAGTAAAGTGTTATAAAAGATACCTGCCTACTGCATTTTGTATGAGAGAACATGAGATACTGCCCACTGAAAATCCTTCCGACCACCCCTTCCCCTTCTCTCTGCAGTACAATTTCACACGTGCAATCTGATGGTTCTCTCTCAGCACAGCTGTTGTTTCAGCCAGGCACACTAATTTGCTTTTATATCATAATACATGCGGAGAACTCTCCTCACGGTTTCCACGTATTTATCATCAGGAACAGGTTTTCTCTGGCTTCCTGGCTCTAGAAATTTCTTGATTGTGGGGATGTTGCTTATCCTCGCTTTAAATGCCTAAAAGGTAAACAGTAAGTACATGGTATTTACAGAACAGAAAGCAAGACAAGAAAGAACAGTTTTACTGATTTGTGTAACACGCTTTAACAAGTCGCATGTGGAGGAAAGCCAAAACATAGTTTTAGTCAGGGATTAATTTTACTCTTCTTCACCTCAACCTTGTTATTTTAAACAGTAATAAAACAGCCCTTTGTCCTATATTGATACGGAATGAATTGGAAACAGTTATCTGTGGTTTCAGATGTGTACTTTACTCAAATCACTTTTTGTGATCCAGAAAATATCTTCTGCTGAAAGGTATCACAGAACTGGTAAGGAGGGGGGGGGGGAGGGGAAAGAAGGGTGTATTTCTTCAGAACTGTACGGAGATTACTCCAGAAAATAACAGATTCTCTAGATGAAATATATATTAAGAGGTTCTTCCTAAAGCAAGTAGAGGAAAACTACAATGAAAGGGGAGTGGCAAATGCTCTGTTGTGCGTAGATAATTTCATAAAGCAAGACTTCAAAATATCATTTATCACATTTTCAGCCATATGAGCATATTGTTAGTGTAAGGTACCTGTAACTGAGGAAAGCCTGAGAGCACATCTGACTTCTTCTCTTCTACCATCAAAATGGCTTCAAGAAGATGGACATCTGCCCAGCTAAAATTGTTGCCAACAAGAAAGTCCTGCCCATGGTCTTTCAAAATCTAGAGGTGTCATAAATGAAAATGTTCAGATGTGGATAGCCAGTTGGGGTGATGTTTTCAAAATGTGCAGGTACACCTTCTTTGACAATACTCACTGCCTCTTCTTCTTTTCACCTTTCTCTCCTGTGCAACTAGGGATACTCCTAGTGGGGGGGATGCGGGCTCAGCACCTGCAGTCACTGATAATTTTACGGGATATCTATGAGCGCTCCTAACAGCAGCAATCTAGAATCCCAGGATTTCTCTTACCCATCCCTCCTTCCTATAGCCCTAGGTAACCCCATGTACTGGGCAGGGTTAGATACCTCCTTGATATTCACTCTCTTCCAGCCTAATAAATCTTGAGTTTTTCTGTACATAGTAACAGCTTCAATAGGAAAATAGAGACTATAAAAGAGATATGATAAGCCTAAAACATTTGGGCTAGGATGCATCCAAGGCAGGATGAACTCTGGTAGTCATCTACAGGAGAGCTGCTATTTAAGTGGGAAACTGTCTTCCTTTTAGTGTTTAAAATAGAAAAGCAGCTATTTATGCCAGATCATCCTGTCTGTGTATATTAATTTCCATTGAGAGCACGTGTTGGGTCTTATCTCTCAAAAGATTAAAGAAACACCAAGATTCTAGTACGACTTAAGCAGCAGACCACTCAGACTAGAAGACAGCAGTGATAGCTGTGCGCTACTGTGGTTAAAAAAAAACCCACGTAGATGCATTTGAAATGTTAAACAAAGCTGACAATTAGCTATTCCAAAACTAGCTATTCCAAAGGCTATTCCATTGCCTTTGCAATGCAAGTTACACAGTTTCATTTCTCCTAAAAGTAGGAAGTTGCTATTTTACCTATATATAGTTTACACATTCATTGGATTGTAATGGTTTTGAGTCAAAGAGGATACTTGGACCCTTCAGTTTGGATGTTGACGCAGCTCAGACCATGAAATCTCAGTTAGGAATGTCTGTGTTTAACCCATCCCAACCTGCCTCATACTGCTCTGACCTCCCTCTCATCTCTCCAGCCTGCAGACAGTATGATGTTCTGGTTTTAAGTACTGCGCTGACACCTTTCAGTTTCTTCTGCTTTTGGTAAAATACCCAGTGTTCCCACTGTTATCCTTCCAGAATAATGGAAGGAAATGATCCTCCTACATACCTTTTCATACGCTGGGAAATACCTGCTTGTCGCCTTCTGAATTATAATAGCGCGTTGCTTCTCTTTATCCTCAGCAGATAAGAATGGAAACATCATAATGAAGCCCATAAGGTCATCAGTTCCTTCAACATACATATCAATCCTTAAAACCAAAGCAAACAAAGACTTTAAATAAGAAGCTATCTTCATAAGCAGAGGTTTTTTTAGATTTGTGTTGTGATAATAAAAGTTGAATTTCCTACTCCCTTAATGAAAGTTATTTTTTGCAGTTAAAAAAAAAAATGTCACAGTCTGAGTCTCACTCATATTTGTAGTGTTTTGGCACTTGTCTCATTGTGCAGGATTAAACAAGATTTTACAGAGGTTAACGTTTAACTTTGGTGTCACAGATCACCTTAGAATCACCCAACAAATATACAGCACCACAAGATTAACCCCTAGCTGGCTTAATCACCTGAATGTATCCCATTTTCAGGCTTTCATTCAAAGTCCAAGTAGTGCCAAATAGATTAATAATTGGGTTGAAAACCTGAAGTCTACCAGGTTCCATATCTAGCTAAATTATTACTACAGCAGTTCTTCAGATCATCCCTTTTATCCATTTTCCAGAGCTCTGACAGCAGGTTTTGTACTGTAGACAAATCCTCATGAACACTAATAAAATATCTGGTAAAATAGTCTAACAAAGTTTTCTAACCATCCTGTGTTTAAGAGATTGGAGTTCCTGCTGTGTAATAAAACTAATTGCAGTTTTTGTTGTCATGCAGCAGCTTCTCGAAAAAGCCTCTGTAAGGATTAAACATGTGCAATAAGAAGCTATCAGATATTCCTGCACGCCTTAGTGTATGCCACCTTCTCACCTGCATCGATCCAGTCTTCCAAAACTGTACTTTCACAGTGTACAAGACCCAGCTATCCAAAGTACTTAAATCTGGAGCTAATCACCGCAAGCCTTCCTCAAAACACTGAAACTAGAAATTTTTCAACAGCTTTTACCTATTCTCTCCCTAACTCACAAAGATCTAAACCATACACTTTTTACAATGCTATGGTACAGCATGCAATCAAAGATAACATCAATGACAGACCTTATTTTGCAGCCAAAAGTTAAAAACCATTGCTTTCCAAAAAGTTCTGTTTACAAAAGTAGTTCAGCATTTACATGCCACTCACCTCTCAAATACCTATGTCAAGCTGCATTAATCTTTTACTAAAGCACAATTAACCTCTACTTCAAATATTTTTATGTAAATTAAAACAAATCACTTGTCTTGCATCTAACTGTGGCCTGTCAGGCTCACTGCAAGTTGTGTGTCACTGAGGAACACAGCTGATTCTCTGGGTATGCAACTAGGCAATTAGTTCTAAACGTATCTAAGAGACTCTAATAAATTCAAGAAGAGTAGTACTGTTACAGTACAGGGCTCTCTCCTTCAGGTCTTTCCCATAGAGATTGTATTTCCCTGCTATGTAGCTGAGGATGGCTCTGGTCTGCACCATCTTCATCCCATCGATCTCAACCAAGGGGACTTGCTGGAACAGCAGGGATCCACCTGAAGGGAAAGCCACACATTATTCTACTGGATTTAGTAACTCCACGTCAGATTTCTTGCTGTCTTCAGAAGATCATTACTTTTATGGTGAGCTTGCTGTGGGTAGTCAGTATATTAAACTGAGGTTCTTCCATGCAAACAATAAATTACAGTGGTACAGACAAATTAAACTGCAGAACACAATTATTATGCATTGGTATCCTTGCCTTAAAAAAATTTACTGACGTTCCAGTGAGGACTGTGTACAGCAGCTTTTATGTTGAAACTGAAATACAGTGGAGACAATCACACTAAACATATCAACGGAGTTAAAAGTGTCTAATTCTAAATACATTTTAAAAATTCTGTTCTATTATTTAAAACTTAGTTGAAGCGAACATCAGATTCACAAATTTCTCCCTTATAACCAGTATCTTAAGTTAAATCAGGACCTTCGATGAAGTTTTAGGATAAGTTTTTGCAAGTTACTGAAGCCTAGGGTAAGTTTGTGGGATCAGATGGCACATGTAGACAAATGGAGAACAGAACAAGCCAGAGGCCTGGGAAACTCTCCTGGTTGGAAAAATATTCAATTTTCAATTGCATCTATCCACATATGGGAAAAAAAAATCAGCCTCAGCAGCTGTTCACAGCTCTCAGTTTTATTCTCCTCTCTGCTGTGCAGAAAGAAAGTCCCAGACAGTCTTTGAAGTCTTCTCTGAGACTATGTAAAGTCTGGTCACACTTTCCTTGAGGTTTCACACGGACTCACCTTGCAGGAGCTTCTCATACTGCTCTCGAGTTTCCAAAAACTCTTCTTCAAACTGACAAAAGAGAATGAGGAAGAAGAGAAATTAGCATCTTTTAACATTTCAGGAACAGGTAAACTTTTTCAGCACCATAGAACTAAGAAAATATACATCATGGTTTCTTCCAGTACAGATATGGCTCTAAGGGGGAAAATTCCAAGGGCAGAAGCACTGACAAAGCCTCTTGGACTCTCATACTTGACAAATTCTACTACAGGCAACTCTAGAAGAAAAATAGGAGTGAGGATGGTCTTCTCCTACAGTGAGAGTTTCTTCATTCTCCCAATCCTTGCCTTTGCCTTCTACGATTTTGGTAATGTGGGTAGAGCCCTCGCTGGTGAAGACTGAGGCAAAAAAGTGGCTGAGTACATCAGCCTTCTCCATGTCCTGGGTAACCAGGTCTCCCATTTCCTTACGGAGAGGGCCCACATTCTCTCTTGTCTTCCTTTTATTCCCAATATACCTATAGAAGCTTTTATTTTTGTCCTTGATGTCCCCGGACAGATTTAATTCTATCAGGGCTTTAACGGTCCTTACCTGATCCCTGACTGCTCAGACAATTTCTGCCTGTGCTTGCTTCTGCCCTCTGTAGGCTTCCTTTTTTTAACTACCAAGGATCCATCCTCAGACAACCTCTCTCAACTTTTGTGCAATTTATGTTAATAATTAAGACTTGCTATACTATGGAAACCCCAGAAGATTAGGCAGACTAATACAATGCCAATGTTCAACCGTAGTAAGTGTGATCACAGAGTCTAAAATTCAGAATGCAAGTTTCTGTTAAAAAAAGCTGGGAAAAGAATATCCCAGGGAAAAATGTGATAAATGGTACGTGTAAACAGGGGTTTTTTTTAATTATTTTTTTAACTGAATTCACTCGTTCTTTTTTAATATATTTTTTTTTAAAGACAGAGTTATTTAAACACAGGAACAACTGATGCAGGGAAGCAGCCAGTTTTGTCTCCTGCAGGGCTTTCAGATAAAGATTGGTGGTCTTTTCAAAATCTTGGGTTCCTTGTGTCAGTACAGGGGTAACTGTATGAAGTGCAACAGTCTATTACACAAAAGAGGACACTCAGAGCAACTACTAGTCCTTCCCATCTTCAAGCTGAATTATCAGTTTAGTATCAAGATAGACAACAAGTAAATTATATCCCATTGAAATATTTATTTTTAAAGTGTCTTGCTTCTGCAGTTTACCCAAATATTTTTCTTCCTGCTCTGAGATTTCTAACTTCCGTATACGTGTAGGTCAGTTTGCTCACTTCACCCTGTTAAGCCTCATCTAAACGAAGCAAGTAAGACAAAATATATTTTGTGCTATAGCTTATTGTGGAGGACGCAGACAGTGGAGTGAAAAATAAAATAAAAACCTGTGTTTGAGCATCCAGCTGAAAACAGAAAGACTAGAGAAAGCAAATTTGTTGCTGTTTTGCTTGGCACAAATCATACTTGTTATGCCAGAAATGCATCTATCATTCAGCTCAACAGCTCTGGGTCAGTAATTGAATGCTTAATTAAGCATTGCACAGTCTTGCATTAAGCAAGAACCCAGTTTACAGTGTCATTGCTGAGAAGACATGCAACTTGAAGCTATACTTTTGTGTGCCTAAAGTAAGTGTTTAATTATACAGAATAGCCAATGCTCACTTAGGATTGCGTCTTTGGGTGCTGTTCTGGTTTTGGTTAGTGAGGGGGGGGCTAAGGTGGCAGATTCTGTAGGAAGCTGCTAGAAGTCGCTCCCCTTTGTTCAGTGGACTCAGCCAGGCCTAGGGCGGACCCGCTGCTGGCCAAGGCTGAGCCGATTGGTAGCAGAATGTTCCATGATAACGCCTCTGCGATAACGTATTTAAGAAGGGGAAAAACAGAAAAAAATAGAGGAGAAGATGTGAAGCAGCTGAGCGGGGGCAGAGAGGGGGAGGCGCGAGCCTTGTGGGCCTTGCAGGCCTCACCCTCTGGCCTCCCGCCAGGCAGCCGACTGGGCCCAACTCAGGCCTGGCCTGGCTGCAAGAAGTGGAGAGGAGAGGAGAAGAGAATAAGATGTAAAAAGGATCCTGAGAGGCTTCTGCCAGCCTGTTGTGAGGAACGGCTGCACGCAGAGATCCACCTGCAGCCAGTGGAGGACCCCACGCCGGAGCAAGTGGAGGCCTGAAGGAGGCTGTGGCCCGTGGAGGGCCCGCTGGGGCAGCCATTCTGGAGGGACTGCACTCTGTGGAAGAGATGACCCACACCGGAGCAGTTTCACGAAGGACTGTGGCCCGTGGGAGGGACCCCACGAAGGAGCAGGGGAGGAATGTGAGGAGTTCTTCCCCCGACGATGAAGCAGCGGCATGAAACAACACGTGATGAACTGACCGCGACCCCCATTCCCTTTTCCCCCCCTGTGCCACTTGGGGGGGAAGGTAGTAGAGATAATGTTAAGCCCGGGAAGAGGGAGGGGTGGGGGGAGGTTATCTTGTTCCCTGTCTCATTCTCCTGCTGGTTTTAGTAATAAATGAATAGTTTTTCCCCAAGTTGAGTCTGTTTTGCCCGTGACGGTAACTTTAAGGATTCCTCCCCGTCCTTATCTCAAACCTCAAGCTGTTTTTCTTATATCGTCTCCCCCGTTCTCTTGGAGGGTGGGGGGAGCGGGAGAGAGACTGCGTAGTCTGGTCCGGATCAGGGCAGAACTACGACAGGTGCCTTTTCTTTTTTCGGTTAATAACCTGTGATCTGCCTCAAAGACAAGGTTACCAAAGTGCAGCTTAAAGTTAAAAATACTAAAACGAACCTCAACCCCAGCTGCAGCTAACAACCAGCGAATTGACTCCATCTTGCCTCTTCCATTAAAGTAGTAAAGTTTCGGTTTTCCAGCCATGACTTCAAACTTCCCGTCACCTAAAAGAGTTATGAAAGATAATAAGTTAATAATGATACAAAAATCTAATGGCAGCTGGAATAGCGGTTTACAGGTCACTCACATGACAAAAATTTAAGTTACTTTTTGACAAAATATTTCAGGAAAGTTTCAGTCTAAACTGATTTGGTTTTATAGCTGCACAGTCAAGCAACAGTATTTAACAGTCTCCTCATTCCCCTGAAATTCAGATAAAGTAAGCAGCAAGCTGCCAAGTAGGAGATAACAGGAAAAAAATAAAGTCATCACTAGGAAAACCCTTAAAACTTTTAGAAAAGGTAAGTTTTAGCACTAGAGTTAATCAATCACCGCTGTAAGCAAAGTTTCGATCAAAGCGTAGAAGAGGCAGCAGATAGGTTTTTAACATCTGGCAGTCCTATTATGAAAAACTGCCAAAAATATCTCAACATTAACTCTGGGCATACTCAGGCAAAGAATGGGAACATATTTTCAAAGCCTGACACTTTTCTTTCTAGCTGTAGTGATCCAGGCTAAGTATGTGATCCAGAATCAGCAGAAACTTTGAAGGAATGGCCAGTTCCTTCTCGTAATAATCCAGATTAAAATACAAAGCGTCAAACTGTTCCACTACTTATCTTCTACTGGTTGCATTTCACTCTATTAATAAACCCCGTTGGAAAGTAAAACTTTTCAGTTGACGAAATACACCGTGCTTTGCAAGTAGCATTTAGTTCTGGAATGGCTTCAAAAACAAGGCTATTAATTGCTATTTTTTGAATAGACTAGCGTTTAGGTGTCAGCAGGAACTGGAATTCCACTGTGGAGCAGTAAGCCTAAGAAGCATCAAATGTCATCCTACTGGCATGTCGGACGCAGAACCCCCTCACAGCAACTCCCTGCTGCAACCGAAAGCTGTTCTCCCTCTGCAGGGAGATTTCTCGTCCAATTTCTCTCCAATCCACAGCCCAAGGAATCCTGGAAAAGAGCCTGTTGGCACGCAAACAATATCCTCCAGTTCCTTGTGGCAAAACCTCCCTCCTAAATGGAGCAGAAAAGCGGCCCCGGAAAGTTCTGGAGTGCACAGGAGGCAGTGCTCCGCCTGTCAGCCAGCGGGCATGGAAACAGAACACAGAACACAGAATCACAGAGCGGTTAGGGTGGAAGGGATCTTCAACGGTCATCCAGTCCAACCCCCCTGCAAGGGGCAGGGACACAGGAGTGTATCTGGCTACGGGAACTCAAATGAATTCAAATGAAAAAAAAAAAAAAATAATCTAAAGGGCTCTTCGGCCCTTCACACCTGCTGAGGGGCCTCCATTTCTCCTCCGGTGAGTCTCTGGGAGCGCAAACCCTGCCGAGGAGCGTCTGTACGGCTAATATACAGGAGAGAGCGGCCGCTCTTGACTGCCCTGCACCGTGTAACGCCAGCCCTGGGGGAAAGCGCCCCGCTCCGCTGAGCCGAACTCCGCCAAGCAGAGCCAGGCAGGGCGGGACCGACGCGAGCTGGCCCGGACAGAGCCGAGCGGAGCCGAGATAGACAGAGCGGAGCGGAGCGAGCCGAGCCGAGCTAGACGGAGCGGAGCGGTGCTGTGCCTACCTGTCCCGAGCCGAGCCGAGCCGAGCCGAGCCGAGCCGAGCCGAGCCGAGGTGAGCCCCTGTCCCGC
>WHYT01016616.1:71352-122612 GCA_009806455.1 Tetrax tetrax | reverse complement strand
CAAAAAAAAAAAAAAAAAAAAAAAAAAGGAAAAAACAAAAAGAGATTTTAAAAGATAGCAAAAATGAAAGTGCTAGTCAGATAAATTATCCACCCAAACATATAAAATCCTTCCATCTTAAGACTGTCTTGCACTAGGGAAGAACCCTGAAAAGAGAAATCATTTAAAAACATCTGCATCTTTCTATATAAAACTAGAATAATTTTAAATTAAGATAAACTTAAAGGAGACAAAGAAACCTGTGTACCAACTTATTTATAACCAGTAACCACAAAATTGATGTTTAAAACTTTGTTTATTATAATCCTTTAACTGAAACTCAAGGGAATATAGAATCCAGTCAGTCAGTCACTCAGGTAACATTCAGTTCCTTTTTGTATTTTGATAGACCTGCTAGTAGAAAGCTGCAAAGAAAAAAAATCACTGAAAATCTAGCCTGCCCTTGAAAACATCTCAGTAAGGTGAATATGAAATCTGATGTTTGCTGCAGTACAATCAATTCTATTTCACACTTGCTACGCAATTAGTCTGGTGAAACTTTAACAAAGACTTGAGAATAAATCTAACCATAACAGTCAGAATCAATTGACATTTTGAAAAGTTGTCCTCTGTCTCAGCTTAGTGTTTGCATGTATTTATTCAAAATAATGCATTCTTTGAAGATCTAAAAAAATAAATTTAGATACAAACAAAATCATAACATGATACTATAAATAACTCTGTCTTTCTCCCCTTTACTGATTTCTTGTCTACATGCTTTCTGAGCTATATATGTACAAGTTCCACTACAATCCAGACCTTCATGAGCGTTCTCCACTTTACAACAATAAAACTTTTACTCAGGCCCATTTCAAGATATTCCACCAATGTAATCTGGCCACTTACCCACAGCTTCATTCACAGAGCACTGAAAAGGCATGAGTCTGCTTGGATTTCTACCTTAACTTATGGTCAAAAAGAATCCCCTATTTCCCCTCTGCTCCCTAAGAGTTTAATCAGTTTTAAACACTTCAGTTGGATAAATAACTATTCAATTACCAAGAAAATTAATCAAATCAATATTTAATGGAGTTCATGGGAAATCCATGTTTTCCTGCATTTTCTACTTCAGACTGAGAGCAACCCTTTAAATGGATTACAATTAGAAAAAAAATTCATTGACTCAAACTTCTCATACAACAATCTGATAGTAAATTATCCTGCAGGCTGGTTTACAAATAAGAGAAGGTACAACAGTGCTCAAAAACTGTAACGAATAGCAGGCCAGCATCACCAGAACGATGAAAACTCTGAATCTTCCTTTCTTCAAGGCTGTCTCCCCTTCAGGAACGCTCTGTCAGCACAGGGGTCTTGCGCAGCTACAGGATTGTTACGTGTAATCTTTAATCTCTCAACTGATTGCTGATGGATGTAGCAACTAGCCTATACAGTTCCAGCTTCAGACTCAAACTTTGAAACAGCATCTGACATCAAAACAACAGAGAAGGGAATTTATACGCAGAAAAAAAATATTCACACGCACTTTAATTTTTCTTACCTGCGCCCCCAAGTCATTGTAAAGAAATTTCAATGCTGTCAGTTGTTCATCCATCCCTTTGGGATTATCTGTCTGTTGTTTCTGTACAATTTGCCTTCCTGTCTTGATGACAGTTTCAATCTCCAATTTCACCTCACTGAGGGTCTTATAGAGTTTCTAAAAAAACAAATATTGGTATATTGGTGATCAATTTGTACTGCAGATTTTCAGAATTTGCTTCATTTGGGGACTTGACCTTCTGATAGCAATTAAACTCTGAGCTATGGATTAAGAGCAATGTCTGCCAAGAAGATTTCAAACTTCTGATGCTCCATATTTTATTCTAATTTTAATTTTCACCCCCCAAAAATAATTATCCCAATAATTTAGCAGTTTACTCTAAAACATCACCACATGTGGCAAGGCTAACATTGTGATCTGTACTTGATTTTATGTATGGTATTTATTTTGTTCAAATACTGAGAACCAAGCAAACTTGCCCCTGGAATTATGTTTCTCCATAACAGGAGGATAAGCCAGGGAAGGGAGTTTTTATAAAAACTCAGCTGTTACACTACACCTGTGATCAACAATCCACTTACATCCACATTCTTACATAGAAGAATTAGAGGGTTTTAGTTATCAGTTGTTCTGCTGGCATTTTGCAAAGGGTTGTAACAGTTCCATCACGACTATACGCAAAATTTCCTCAGGAGAGAGTTTAGGCAAGAAGAATCACACAAGAAAGCAAAACCCCAAGCATGAGTTAAGAACACTGCATACTTACCATGCACCTGTCCAGATGCGCTTGGATTACATCTGGGTCAGTGTCCTTCACATCCAAGACATGAAGTTCTGCTTTTACACCATCCAGCACTCGCTTGCAATCCAACATGCGCTGCTCAAAATTGGCTGGTTTCTGAAAAAGCTGATACTTTGTAGATACTTCGCGGAGTTTTCTCTGTTTTAATAAACATTAGGTTAAAAGATTGTTTTAAATTAACATCTGCACACTTCAAAAAATAACATTTACAGAATCTCTCCACCTAATCTCCACCTGAGGTGCCAGAGAGCCATAATTCTGTATCATATCCTTTCAAAATATACATTCTACTAAAATACAGAGACTTTCTGACTTTCAGCATTTATCCCATGATACGTGAAATTTCAGCTTCCTTATTCAATTCATCTAGTGCTGCCTGTTTCCCAATGAAAGCATGTAAAAGCATATACTATTTAATTCTGAGGTTTGTTTGACCACACTAAGCAATTTATAGGCTGACAACAGCAGTGTGTAACTGAAAACCGGAAGCTCTACACATTTAAATCCTTAGTGCAACTCTCATATTTGTACCTGCAAAGCATCCAGCTGAGTTCCACCACGGGGAGACCTACATTCGGGAGAAGCAGGAGGGAAAGAGCGAGCACTCTTCCTGAGCTCCTCTATTGTGGATTCATGAGCTGCAATCTCAGCTTGAATTTTCTGTCACATCATAGAAACAGGAAAAAACCACGTTACAAAATTGCTTGCAGAGAGAGGAAGAGGAACTTGCTTACCACCTATACCTACCAGAAGCAAATCCACAATGTTAAAGTTAAACACTATCAGGTTTATTTTAAATATTCTGGCTCTGGTGACAGCTTGCTAAATTGAAAGCTATTAAGATTGTTATTCAATACAACCTTCTTAAATCAGAAGAACAATCTGGACTCCAAAAGGTATCACCTAGTACATCAGCACAAGACTGAAATGAAGCCTTGATGAATCACGAGGTCTAGGTTGAGCAGTATCATGAGAGATTTCAAAATATTTTGTAGTGAAAAGCTATACTGGAATACCTGGGCCTCCTGGGGCATCTGAAAGGCATCTACCCTATCAGTCAGGTAAGATGTCAGCTGTTTGTCCAGCTCCGTTAAGTTTTCCTGCAAGACCTGCAACATGTGGTCGGTTTCTCGCATGGTCTGAAGCTGCTGTTCCAAGGCGATCTGCCGGCTCACCGCCTGAGTGGGAGAAAAAGGTAAGACAAGATGGAGTAGTAATTCAACACAAATTATATTAAACTTCCTCAAAAGATGGTGGGGGAGACCCAACAAATCTTATGCCAGGACAACCGTATAAAAAGAGCAAAAGTGGCCCTAGAAGGCAGCAATTTTTGAAGCCTGCTGTGATTCACCGGTAACTGATAAACTGGCATAGGAGAGTTCTGCTGTGAAACATACAGGGTAGTGAAAACGGGTCTCTCCTGTCACCTCAGGAATAAATTATTCTGTTAAAAACATACCAGTTTAAAAAATTAGCTATTCAATAGGAATCAGAGACTTTGTAATATACTACAGATCAATATTGTTTGATGTGTAAACTTGCACTTTTTCTTTCAAAACAATAAACTGTCTTTCTGTTACAGTATGAAAAGAGGTTCACAGTTCCCTCCCTCTGTTGTCTCTCCCTCCAACAGCAAAACTTAAGTTCATCTGAAACGTCACTACTTGCACGGGAACACAAATTCCCCGCTACCGACACATGCTGTGGGGAAAGTTGTCAACAGCCCAGTGGGTCAGTGCTGCAGCTGCCAAAGCAGACAGTTTTTACATGGCAGTGAAGTACCTTTGTAACTAGAAAAACAATAGCGAATGCTAACTTAAATGAGAGCATGTAGGCCCCAGCTGAGGGCAATGAATTCGTGTTGCTCACTGTAATGAGGATGAACTGAATTCCTTCTCTGACTACACTTCGACAGTGACAGGAAAAAACTCCCATCCAGAATTTGGCGGGGGCCTGTATTACCAGAATACAGAACAAAAGTTATAAATTTATGTAACATGAAATACAGCTAGTCTTCCTTTACTAACTAAATCTAGAAAAGAGAAAAGCTTAAGCTAAAATATGAGAAGAGGAAGGGGACAACAAAATAGATGGGCAATAAGAATGTTCTCCTTCTGTTCCTTATTTCAGTGTGACTTCTTCCTTGCTATTTCAAAGACTGCAAATGTCATTTATTCATGTTCCTCATTTTTACAGTTAGTGAGCAGCACACCAGTATTTATGGCAGTAGGAAAGGAGTATTAACCTCAGTTATTGAGCTGTCCCCCTTGAGACTGGAATTGCCTTTTTGTTGAAGTTACCTGGAAAAATACCAGGGGTCCCCACAGCGCAAGGGTGTGCACGTGTGTGAATCTTGCTTTTAGAGTATTACTCCAAATTGAAAGCAGCTGACAACATTGTGAACATTTTTCCTCTTTTCCTGTATTGCAGTGCTGCATCTATGAATTCAGCTAATGGAAATCATTTCAGACCACTGAGCTGAAAAATCCAGTCTACTTCAACCCTGCCCCCAAATTCTTACCAAGTGACTCAATTCCTCATAGCGGGCATTGAAAGCCTCCAATTTTTCACTGATGATATCATCAAGAATCCCTCCATCAATCAGTGTCTGCCCAAGTTCCCGAATCTGGGTTCGATTATCAGCTGGATGACGCAGGACTGATTCCAGAGACTAATTAGCAGAGAAAGTTTTAAAGGTCAGGACACTGAAAATTACTACATTTTTAGAGGTGGAAATGTGGCTGCATGCACAGAAGTTTTACACTTCAAATCTCGTCAGAGTGCTCTGAAAGCATGAATTAGTGATGGCTTAATCTGTGATGGCACAAGGCAAATATAGTCGTCATTGTGCTTTAGACAATTAAACTTCACAGCACTTCTTGCCTATTCACATCATTTCATACTATAGTGCTGGAAGAAATTAATCAATTTACACAAGACAGGAGACAGCATATAATTTTATCATAGTACTAAATATGGCACAATCATGTACAGCAAAATTCAACTTTTAGTAGAGGATCTTACAAATATCCATTCCAGATTCAGAGCAATATGTTCATTTAACCTGAAGAATCAGAATATTCAACACATAGTTCAATATTCTACTGAAGTATACAATTTATGGGTTTTTGTTAAACAGAGTTATCTGAAAAGTTATCAGTCCAATAGAATGACTACAGTACCTCAAGAGCATCACTGACAGTATCCAACTTATCAGGCAGATTTTCCGTCATTTGCACCCTTTCTTCCAGATTGTTCAGCCAAGCTGTTTCTAAATCAAGATACTGAAGCAGCTCAATCCAACAGGACCACACCTCCTAGGAGCAATAGAAAAAATATAAATTAGCCTAAAGTGCCAGGCATAGATCATATACTCTATGAACATCTTAAACATATGCTTGAGACATTCACCTAAATTGGCAAATAGAAAATATGCAAAAACACATGCCATGGCACAGTAAGTTCTAGACAGAAAAGTCTGCAACTATAGCAGCAAGATAAAAGGAAATATGCAAAAATACACATAGAAGTCTCTAAACTCATGCTAAAATGATCACTGACCTCCAGATTCTTACAATGATTTAAGAAAGCAACAAAATGCATCCAGTTCTCTTGAAAGATAGGACATACATGACCTACCCCAAACTACAATCAACATGTTCTAATTATCATCCTATTTCAACCTTTAATCTCAGAGAAGTTTCTTTTTGTCTTTTTGGAAGATGCACAGATGTATTACAGACCTGTGAAACAAGGTTACTTATTTGCACAAGTGTTGATTACAGTACAGATTATAAAAGCAAAGTGAGATGGTGTCTCATGGATTCCAAGGATGTCACCGAAAGGGAAAGTCATCTTGGAAAGTAGCTACAGCAAAATGCGTTTATGCTGAAGCTACTGGATCCAGTGACAAAATTGGACATTTTCTGCATCCTTTAACATTCCTCTCATGCCACCTGTCTCTGTTTTATTAAAAGCTGAGAGCTCTCATTCTTACCTCCAAAGTGTGGCATTTCCCCCGGATCCGATTGCACAGCAGCTGGTAGTTCTCCAGCACAACGTTCAGCTCAGTTGCCAGGTCCTGACCGCTAGACGGTACTTTGGCAGCCAACATCTTGATGTTGTCTTTGAGAATCTTCACCCGCACCTCTTTCTGCAACACATCCTCCTTCGCTCTCTGCCCAAAGAAATGTATTACACACTCAGCTCTCAATTGCAACGTGGTCAGCCATTCATCAGTCAAACCAAAGATCCGCAGTTTAACCTTGAAAGGGTTACTGCCAAACGATTCTTGGGTCTGAGCACAAAATATGGCACTAACTTGCATGGAATTCTGATTATGTTAGTAAGCATTGAAAAATTCTATTTTATTAAACATACAGATATATTTACCATTTATAGTTTGTTCAATAAAAATCCATTACTCAAAGCAAAAGAGATTAAGTTCAGTGCTATTTAGATGCTAACATACAGATATGAAAAAGAGAAATGAGCCAGAAAAAAAAACAAAAACAAAAACAAAAACAAACCAAACGGGTTTGCCCAAAACAAGCATATCAGGGAGAAAAAAGTAGGGTGAATTTACAGAAGTTATGAGTCTCAGAGCTCAGTAACTATCTCTCAAAGTTGTCCAGAAAAGATTACATAGCTACCCAGGACATGTGCAACCACAAAGTTGGGACCTCTCCCATGGCCACTGTGAGCATTAGAAGAACATGCAAAAAGGACAACCACAAGAATTTCTTCAACCCACTTGCACTCAGAGGAGCTTGGTAACAAATATACAGCATAAGCACAGTACAACTCCCAACACACAGGTCTAGAAAAATCACATTATTAGTTGTCAAATTTTGCCCTAACCAGAAGTCAGGAGCAGGACAGCTGGAAGACGGATCACGCGGACCAGTCTGAGTCTGTTGAGACAACTAGAGGGCTCAAGAAATAGAGACTGTCCCATATCTCTTTCTTTTCAGGTTTCAAGGCCAGTTTTATGAAGTTGAAGTACCTCTGATATACAAGGCACTGCACTTTATGGTAGAATATAGTACACGACAGCATTATTGTCACACATATTGTTCAAGAGGTTTTCTAAGTGTACAGAAATCCAAAATAAAAAAAAAATGCCAGTTAATGGAAGGGCAAAGAATAGAAAATCTGGGGAATGTATTATTTTATGGCAGGATTATAAAAAATGACTTAGCCTCATCTTAAACCTACTCCTTCAAACATCAGCAGGCATTCCACTCTCTGTTCAAAGAGAGCAGAATTAGGCAAGCTCAAATGTTTTTCAAAACCTTATGCAAAATGTATACAGAGAGTGTTCTTTTCCAGTCCTAAAAGTAGTTCCAGCATAATATTCTTACTGCAAATGCAAGAGGAGAGGCAAGTATTACAATAAGCTTAATGGTTCACAGACACATCTGCCAAATTTAAAAGTACAGAATATAAGCTGGATCTGACAAAGGTAAAGTGCTCAAAGTCTCTCAGATTTGCCAATGAAAGGAGGGTTCTTTTATTGGCTTGTGTTCAGCACGCTGTCAGACTATGTATGTGATCTCAAACGGCTTCAATACATGAATATATTAAAACACTTGTTAAAGACTGCTTCAGAAAGCCCCTTCAAAAAGAACAATTCAAAACTTCAAATAGATTTGTCAAAGCACTTGTAAGGGAGAAAAAAAAATAAATCTTTTATTTTATGCTCCACTGAGTAACAGTGTAGTGGATGTTCATTTAAATAACGTGAATACAAGTCAAAACATTTGTGAAGATATGCCTGAACTCTCAGATTTAAAAGCAGAGCGAATTATTGTTTACTCTGTACACACATCCAAGAAAATTATCTATTCAACTGGTAATTTATAATGAGACAAAAATAGTTCCCTTCCTCTCAATTTTTTTTGGCCACCAGTCCCCAAATTAGAGAAGTAGGGACCAGCATCACTATGTGCAACAGATGAGGAACAAAAGACAACCTTACAACAGAACTGTTTTAAACTCCTTTTCTCAATGTGGAGTTACTATATCTAGGGGACAAGAAACAGAAGCCCAACAGCTAGAAGCAGAAGAATGTTTTCACAACCGTTAATTTAGACAGGTATATTACCTTTTCTTTCTTTCTGAAGTTTCATCTCCTGCAATAAGTTTCCATACTCTTAGTGTTCAATATGCTATACGTAGCAAGCCTGCCTCAACAGCTGGGAAAGCTGCTATTCATTATGAAATCCCTACCCCTCGTGGCCAAATATAACATCTGCTTTTATAGTTTGTGCTTTAAAATAAAAATTCCACAAAGCAAAGCTGAATAATACCACTAATCTTGTCATGACCTGAGCTCCTTTCCGCATAGATAATAATTCCACAAAAGGTCAACCCTTAAAGCCATTAAGTTTTATTTCTCTTTAATCAGGTCTCCACAATGACCTGGTATTCCTGACCTTCATTTCCTCCACCGCATTCTCAAGCTCTTCAGGGGACTTGTATTCAAAATCTTTCTCCAAATATTCTTCTTCAGCTTGGGTCATCCATTCTTGCATCTCTGCCAAATCCTTCTTCAGATTTACAGCTTTTTCCTGACTTTCAGACAGGCGATTTTTCTGACTAATAATCTAGAATCCAAGGTGGAGAAAGAGACAAGTTTTATTGCTTAAATGTCCTTGTATATGTGAAGAACTACAAGTCTTTGTTAAAAAAAATAAATTACCAAAACATTTTCAGGCCTTTTTAATTAAGAACAGACTTTTACTTTTACACACACACATGGACTCATGATCCCTTTTTAGAAGATCAACAATATCTAGAGGTGAGGGAAGGAGGAAAATAACCTTTTTTTTTTCCATTATATGTAAACCAGTAAGTCCCTGGAAAAAAGTCGGACAGAAAAAAAAAAAAAATCTCTTCTGATCACAAGTATCGTATAGTTAGATATATCCTTATGCGTGGCACTAAAACGCCCTTTGGGCCTCACTTCTTCCCACTGCCAGGAAATCTGGATTCTATATCAACAGCAAGGTTCTCCTTGCCAGGCATTGCAACTAAAGGAGTATGCTTCTACAGAGAGCAGAAAGCTTCCACCCAAAAGAAACAACCTAATACACCAGACTGAAGTGGTAGTCTATTTATAGCCATTTATTTCTCAAAGCTGCTTGGAAACAGGCAGAAACTACACAGGGCCAGAATAATATTCCAGACTTCAGGAACAACAGAACGAAAAGGTTAGACCTTCCTCCCACCCACCCCAGAAAGAGCAGCATGAGGCAAAGTGAACAAATTAGTTTTTAGTTACAAACAATTAAACTGGAAAGAGCACTCTTAGTGAACTCTTAGGTACCAAGAAGTGCCTGTATTCAAGCAATACTGTTGCACAGGTATCCCCTAACATATTTGCACTTCTGAAGGATTCACTGGGCCAAGCTGGATTGCAGACACTTTGACACAAGTAAAACATACACATCTCATTGTTTCACTGCTTTACCTCTTCATCATCCTACCAATGCCACACAACCAAACAGCTGCAGTATCAAGCAAGCACTAGCAACATATGGAGAACTCACCTGTTTGCTCAGCTTCTCCCATTGGGTCTGGCAGTCTACCAGCCTAGACTTTGCCCAAGTATTTATGCCTGCGATAGGCTGAGCTCTTAAAGCAGACTCTACTTCTTTCATCTCTTTCAGTGATGGTTCAATTTTCTCCATTTCATTGACAAACATCTGAGCACACAGCAGAGAAAACAAATGTTCTTCTTTAGCAAGACATTACATAAATTTATAGGATGCCAATTATTTTGCAATTTTTAATTATTCCAGATAAACTTTTAATAATAAAAGCAGACTGATGCTGTGTTCAATACCAGACCATTTAAAACAATCCTATTTAAAACTATCCATAACTATACAACTAAAAAACAAAATACAGCTTGCCATACACAGTGCAAATATTCTCACATGCTGAACATCAACACTGGAACAATGTAAGTTTGAGATGATGTGCACTACATGCCCTGATGTTTCTGGCATACTTCAGACTCATATTATTCTCCCAGAAACAAATATTTAAAGGTACACTGTAATTACTTACCATAAGATGAAATTCTACCTATTTGTGACCATTATGTGCCACTAGCTAGGAAGGAATCTTACTTGTAAGGCATGTACAACTGCTAAACCTTAGGAGTTTCAACAGTGTTATTTGCTTGTTATTTTTATTGCCCTTGGAAGTTCAATGGGGAAAGCACTTTTCACTCACAGATTCAATCCCCTAACCACAAAATTGTGAGAAACAAACACAGAGAAACTAATGTCAATTTGTAGATGAGTATTTGTAAATACAGTAAAGACCTTTGAAAGTACAAAGTGTTATGGCTGCACACTAGGAACCAATTAAAGTGTGCCCTGAAGAAATATAACATGATTTTTCTGGCAGGTTTTATGGAACATGCCGTGGACAATATTTTAATCATAGAAACAAAATAATAAAGAAGAGATGCTAGTAATTATTTATTTCAGAGGATTCCTTAAAAGAGCAAAACTCACTGTGCACTGGTCAAGTTGTCTTTGAAGTCCTTCAGTATCTCCTTGAACAGCCTTTTCTGTCATTAAGAAGTCTTTCACACCATCCATCCACTTCTGAACGACTTTCAAATCAGTCTAAATCAAACATAACAATGAAGGGTTGATACAATGCTGTGAAATGAAGACTATATAGCTGTTGCATTTCAACAGCTTCTAGTAATGTTCAAAGAATATTCTACAAGCTGCTCGCATTGCCTTGGTTTTGTATTGGATCACCTTTGTTTTCATTTTTGGTTTGGGGTTAGGTTTTTTCCCTCCCAATGTCTCTGTTCTCAAATTTATAAGAAAAAATAAATTCACAACAGCGATACTCTTACATCCATGCCACAGCATGTTTTAATTACACTGCACTGCTCCAAGCTATCCCAGAGAAACACAGGATCAAGTAAGGAGGTAAGTATGGCTTCAGTAAGTGTGTGGTCATCCTTCACAAGAGGGATCTGGCAGAAGGCTGGGAATAGCGTTTTCCTGATGACAGAAACCACGTACAACTGCTTCCATCACGCTCATTCAAGAGATATATTGCACTCCAAGGTAAAGAGAGGGTTCTATAGGAATATATATGCAGAGAAGAGGAACGGGTAATGGTAAACATACTTTACAGGTAGAAACTATGCTGGGAAAGCCATTCATTCTACAGGGAAACACAGGCATAAAAGGAAAATATCACTGAGGATTAAATTAATCACAAAAAAAAAATCTAGCTGTTTCAGGCCAATAGTAGCTACTGTACTCACTAGAACAATGCACAGGGGAAAAATACAATAAATACACACATAATTGCATATAGTCATCTGACCTAACATTTGGCCTCATATCGTGGAGTGAGGTGGGTGGGGAAGGAGACAGGAGGGTTGTCACATCATCTTCCCATGCCATTGTGGATGTTCCCCATCACTCTGACAAACAAAACCACCACAAACTTAGAGCAGGGGAAAAGTTTTTACTTGTCCTGCTTCAACTGAGTTATGCATCTTTTTATTCTGATGCAATCATCATCACAGAGTACCGTTATTGAGAAGTCGAGTCAAAGCTCATCAGCTTCACCTTCTACTCTGCATGTCACTGAGGAGGAAAGCACACACTTCATTTCCTTAAAATCTTGCAATAACAGTTCTTTCAAGATCAATATATTATAGACTTCTCAAAAAAGTGTCTGCACTAATGAAAACCCATTAGACTAAGATCATATTTATTTTTAGGCCAATGCTACCATTAGAGGTCAAAGTCATGACATTTTCTTCATTCCTTTTCCATTTGGGAGGAATTTCCTGCAGCTGATTAGCCTGAAAATTATTTTCCAGAAAACAGACCCCAGAAGGCTTAACAGTGAACCATGGCTTAGGGTAAAAAAAAAAAATAAAATAAAATAAAAAATACATATTTATAAAGGCTGCCATTTGACAAGGCATTTTAGCATATACCTAATTTAGCTTGCTTACAGTAAGCTACTTGCCTAAGTAGCTGAAGTGAATTAAACAGGATTACTCACAAAGTTAGGCACACATTTAAATAACTTGCTGAATCACTGCCAAGCCTACAGAAGTTTTATGAAGTAAATGCTCCTTCACTGCACAGGTAAATAATTACCAATGGTCAAATACCCAATGTAGGTTGTTTATGTACATGAGCTCAAGATTTTTAGACATTAAATAAAACACTGGATCATTTTCTAAAATTTATTCCAGAGATCGTGCTGAATTTTAACTTGTTCACTCCTAGAAAAACCACATGATCTACAGCCATGCAGTAGATTTAAAAGCACTGAAGGTGATACATAATCAAAGACATGGCAAGCCACGCATTATCAGAGGTATGATATCCGAGGATACAAGATACAGAAATTTTCCTCTAGAAAATACAAGATGCAAAACCGGTAAAATGGGCCCTGTCTACTTTTCCCACCACATGGCTATTACAGACAGTCTCACAGTAAAACGCAGCTCGTGTCACTAACGCACGTGTTGTCAGCTTGGGGGAGCCTCTGTCACATCACAAATCACAGAAGGGCCACCCGAGCAGCAGGACCCACAGGCTGATCTGCCACTTATTTGCTCATCAGACTAACAAGGACATTTTAAACACTGTTCACCTGTCTGCTCACTGTTAAAATGAAAATACTTATGTTCAGTTTCTTGTCAAAAATCTAAATGTGAGGAGTTCTGTTTTGGGAAACGTCAGTTTTTTAAAGGTGAATTAGAAAAAAAAAAAAAAGAAACATTAAAAATAAACCAACACTTGTGCGTAGTTGCACATAACCACATGTTCTCCAAGGGCTGCCATCTAGGTTTTTTTTTCCCTTTTCTCTCCTACTTTTAAATTATTTTTTTCCTTTAATTGCCAGATGCTTCATCTCCAGTCTTAACCAAGGAGATACTGCCCAGCCATTCTCCAAACTAATCTTGTGTCTCCACCATCACGTTTCCAGTACTGACCCTTTCAGTGTCTGCACCAGGACCATATACCCACTCTTCTATACCAGTCTTTCTTGTAGTGTAAATTCCATCCTGACCTGTCCAATGCCATCCAGAACATTTTTATTCAACTTGCTCCACATTCTCCTTTTTATTCATACAGGGTTAGATTACAAAAATATCTATATAGATTAGTACCTCTCCTTCAACAGGAAAAATCAAAGAATATAAATATATGACTGGCCATTCACTGAAAGCTTTATTAAATATTTTAAAAACACAGGAGCTATGCACTTAAAAATTCTGTTCATGAAAAAATACCCTTACTGTAAGCCCCATATTTCTACAGATAGCACCACTACTTATTTCTTCCATTTTCAATTCTTTAATAATTACTTGTATTGTTTCTTCTGTTTTAATTTCTTTTTCGGCTTCTGTACTTCTTTTAAACTAACAGGAAAGTTTTTAACATTTTGCTCAGGACAAAGTTCTGTTCTCAGATCTACATAGGAGCACATGGCTTCAATGCTCTGCTGTCCACTCTGCTCTTCAAAACTCCCATGAGCATAAAGATCCACATCTTTCATCAGTGAGTGCTTCACACACATGGTGGTACCAACACCATTTTGAACAGTGGTGGAGAACAGGGCGCTTCAGTTTTGGCTGCAAAAACTGAATCGTTGACTACTAAATGAAAACCTGCCATGCTAATACTGCACGTGTTAAACATGAGAGAGAATTTCAGTTTTCAGGATTTATTCTTCACCCAGTTAAAGTTGTGATTTAGGAAAGTAGCTGCATGTACAGACCATTCAACTGAACATCATTCAAGTGCAGAAAAAGAAGAGTTCTGCACTTACAGGAAATTAAGGCTGCTAAACTGATGAGGTCAGTCGCTCTTGGTCAGTGTAGGTGCAGATAATCAAGGCAACTGGAAAGCTGCAGTCGTTTGAAGAACAAGACTGATATAACATCGTTACACAAAGGACATTGAGTCAGGCTTACATGGAGAATATTTATGCTGTCATGCTAAGTAACCACAAGGAGAGGGAAGGGAAGAGAATGAGACATAGTGGGATATTGTACATTTAGGTCAAAGTCAGGAGGAAAAATAAATGAGAAGGTGGTTGCTGGAAAATAATCACCAAGGGCTTGGCTAAGCCTTAGAGGCTAATTTATTCTAGGCTCCTGTACAAGCCAGCTCACTTTGGCCAGTCAGCTCCTGCCGACCAGTAGCATCAGCTGCTCTGCAGCCCCACACCACCCCACAGGCTGCTGCAAGTAGCTACAGAAGGATGGGTCTGAAGGAACCTGACTAAAAACAGGAGTTCTTTCAAATGTAGGTGCACAACTACACATGTTCCTGAACATGAGGAGTGTTTTTTTGAGGGGACAGGGGAGGGGCACAGGCAGGGACAGCTTTTATCTTTATGCTTCAGGTAATACAGCCTAACAATATTACACAAAGTGTTTTATGTAAAAGAAATACACATTTTTTCCTCCAAAAACCTGCAATTCCTCCTCCTATTCATAGGTTGGTTTGTGGTTTCCATTTACAGGTTCACCAGCCTAGGCTGGACTACCATACATATGCTATTCATACACAAGCATCCCACACACACACGATGAGGAACAGCTCAAGTCCTGAAACAAATAACCAGTGAATAACACTTTACAAGCAGGAGCAAGTTTTCCCCCTCCAGTATTTTTCCCCAAGTAAAACTTTTCACAGGAGTATGGGTGTGCACTCTGAGCTTAGCTGTCATTTAGCTACAATCTGTTACTCCTACTATGACTTCTTTCAGGTTTGTGGTTTTTTTTTTTAAAGAAAAAAAAAAAAAGGGGGAAAAAAAAAAAGACAGACTTGAGGCTTTTACTAGTTCTGAACCATAATCAGCAACAGCTTGTCCAACTTCCACTGTAACATCATGCAAGTCAATTACCTGGCCTTACTAATATAAACTTCAGTTTAAACACATGTCTATACTTGAGTAGTCATTAAAGATCCTATCTGGCTTAAAATACAAAGAAAAACACCAAAACACACTAAGTTTGAAGTTTGAATCCACTATCAAATAAAGCAACAATTTTCTTCTTCCGAGGGAGGAAATAGCATAATTAACATAAACTTTTGGGAAAAAGTGGTGGTGTGCATGCATGGCACCAGTGTCCTGAAGAGGGTGCACGTGGCAAGTTGCTTATGTTTATAAACTGTGTGATACACATTCTGCTAAATAGAAAAGAATGTTAAGAATTCCCTACATTAAAATGTATTTAACCTATGTGAAAATACAGATTTCTGTTAGCTAATGCACATGTGCATTCATCCTGAAAGACAGCGAATCTCTAAAAGTACCTTCTTGCTTTTTGAAGTTTAAAAATATAACAAGAATACAAAAATCATATACAACTTAAAGATTAGTTAAATATTACTCTAAGAAAAAATAATGGCAGTAAATCTGGGCTTTTATACTGCTCTGAGCAGCTTATATTTTTAAGTTGATACTGAAAAATGGTTAGTGCCTATTTAAATTCACAGTAATATTGTCATGGGTTACATCATTATATATATAGTTGTGTTGTTTTGTTTTTTTTTTCTACCCAGAGGATTATAAATAGTCTACAGGAGGGACTTAAAGTAAACACAAAGAAACTCATCTAACCAGTAAATGCTGAGTCAACCTCAGCTAAGTTACTTAAGCACTTATCTCTCCCCTCTTTATCAATGGGTTAAACATCTAAATACCCTTTAAATACCCTTGCTTTTCATTCCTTCATTTTTAAAGCACTGGGATTTTCTGTCATGCAGGATGTGACATGTGTGTGTGCGTACGTGTGTGTGTATATGTATAAAAGATAAAATATAAGAGTGCTGATTAATCTTAATTCTTTAACTCTCCCTTCCTGACACATCAGAGGTCATCTGTTGGAACTGGAAAACTCACTATTCCTAACCATTTTCTTTACTTTTTTTTTAATGGGCTGTACTAATTCTTTATTACTGTTGACAGAAATCCAACTTGAAGGAGCAGGTTTTCTGTAGCAGGTATAGAATTCCAATTTTAAATGTCAAACTAGCAAGGCATCGGGCATCTGACACCAACTACAAGAGAGGACGCTCTGGCTCTGGCGGGATCAAGCCTTCAACAGCACAGCTGACATAGACTTGACTTTAGTGTAACCTTTGTTTCCGGTATTGAAAGAAGAGGAATGCTAATTTTAAGTGAAAAGCAATTCTATTAGAAGATAAAATAATATCCTGGGTATATTGAAAGTCCTCTGTTACCCTGCTAACATACACTATATATGCTTCCAGCCTCTGCCAGACTAGTGGCTCATCAACATTTCACTTCCCAATCAGTATCATCCGGACTCCTGCAGGAAGACAGTGAGAGAAAGGGCTCTAAAACAACTGAGTTATGTAACAAAAATATCATTTAATCTTACCTCAAATATTCTCAACTTGGATTTAACTTCCTCGAGTAGTTTAACATCTTTGCAAAACTTGAGCTTTAACTTGTCCCACTGCTCCTCCACATGCTTGAACTCTTGTGTGTAGACCTTTTTAATATCCGAAGAAGCACGTCTCTCCAAAATCTTTGTTTCTTCAGAAAGTTTATCTATCCTGGGCTTCTGGGCTTCTAGTGTCCCACAAGCAGTCTGCAACAACAACGAAAAATTATGTCTGTTTCCTGTATTAGCCATACAACAGGTACACACTTACATACAAGTGCAAGCATGTCAAAGGTTTTGTTTTGCAGAGCACAGATTCAGTGACGAGTGATATTCCAGTTACTGCAGTTATTGCAGCAGAGATGTCCAGAAAACCTTATAAGGAGCAAAACCTTCACCTGCTCTACTGGTCCAGTAGCAGAGATTACAGAGTGGGCTGTAAAGCTTGGCCACGTAGTTAAACACACCTCAGCGCCTACACCTCTCCTGTGCTGTGCAGTCCTGACACCTAAATTAGCCAAGCAATGCCTACACTACACTGCAGTTACAAAAGAAACTGCAATGTGTACATACCAGGACCTCACCTTTTTCATTCCCTCTACAGTTTGTTTGTTTGTTTTAAGAAAACAAATAATAAAGCCCACACAAACAGGCTGAGTGTATCTTTCTGAGTTTTGTAAAGTTAAATTATTATAACATGTAGCTGCAATGAAAGCTCTGGATATTTGAGTTTTGAAAGCTACTCTTCCAGCTGGAATACAGGGAGGATACCATCTAAATATATTCACTATGGCATTGCTGATTTGAAGAGTCATTTGAGCTGAAATAGCGCATTTCCTAAAATTAAGGAAAAATAACAGCTGAAGGTATAAGCCAAGACATGAAAAAACACCGCCACTTCGTTAAACTGGTCATTTTGGTTATCCTGCTTAAAATTTGTTTAAAAGAGAAATTTGGAATGCACACTTGAAACCATTACTAATTTTATTAATTTAACTTTGCTAGTATATACATTTAATGTGTACATATGGGATGTGTGCACATCTATTTTACTGTACTTTACTGAGAAAGAATCTTCTTTTTGATATGTTTGTTCTCAATTTTACTTTATCCTGTTTCTTTCCTGTAAATACAAAGTGTACTATTTCCTCTAAAAAGATAGGTAGCGAGGTAGCAATGAGACCGGGAAGAGGGACATATGTTTCTGCAAACAAGAGCTTTCCGTGCAGTGGGCACAGACTGAGTCAATCCCTGGTTTGGGTCTGAAGCACTTATCTGAAGCACTGATAAGTGCCTGGCAGTGCAGAAGGAGCTGGACAATCCCAGGTCCACAAGCAGCTCATCATCTCCAGTTGGTTCCCACCTCCCAGCGCACTATTTAAAGCTCCCAAACTGGCACAGCATGTCCTTTCGGGTTCATTAGTCTGAAGAAAAAGGGAAGGAGGGGTTCAGGTAGAAGTAGAAGACAAGCCTCCAAAGGCTAAATGCCATTGCCTGTGATCTTGGGCAAGGGGAGCTGAAAGGCAGCTCCCAAGGGAGGGAAAGGTAGGTCCCGGCTCCTGGCTTTCCTCACAACTGTGCTCTGCAACAAAGGAGCAAACCTTGGATCAGGTCACCAACCTGATTGAACCAGGCTCCTAGGAGATGGATGCTCTCATGGCCCTGACTTCCATTTTGGGGCTCCTCAGCACAAGAGAGACAGCATACTGAAGAGAGTCTGGGGAGGCCACCAAGGTGGTCTGAAGTGCTGCAGCACTTCAGAGAAGATCCCTCAAGAGCCTGGGCAAGCAGTCCCAGCTCTCTCAGCCTCATCTCCTGGCATAGGCAGCAAGAGAATCTGTGAAGTCTGCAGGCTCAGAGATACCCGGCCCTCACCCGGACACATCCCTCGGCAGCCTGTGGTGATCCAGTTTTCAGCAAGTAACCCCCAGAGCCCACTTCCACACACCACTCCCTGGTCGCCTTCCATCTGAGGAATGTCTTAGTTACCTCACTGAAAACAAGGCAGGAGAAAGGAGGATGACAGTAGCTGAATAAGCAACCTTCTGGCTTCAGGGCCAAGGTAAGGTTACCTTTGCCTGCTGCAGGGCCTTCTCAACCTTACTGGGTTCACTCAGTCCACTGGTGACGGACTGCTGCTGGCCATCCAGCTCGCTCAGCATGTTCTTCAGCCGCTGCAGGGAGTCCACGTAGTCCTGGCTCGGCTGGCTTTCTGCCTCTGGTATCATTAAAAAGAGTAACAGAACAAAATACAAGGTAAGGAAATAGACGTGAGACCCGAATTATAAGAGATGGGAACACAATCAGAGTTATCAGAATCATTTAGAAACAAGAAATGATACTTGTAGATTGAATCCTCCTGAGACCTTCCAAGAGCTAAAAACCTCTTCTGCTGACAGCAATGTGTTTTCCTTTAAAAATATATATACTAAGTATTATATAGAATATAATAAGAAATATACGATGACAACTCACCTCCAAAAAAATATTAAAAACTCAATCCCATTTTTTAGAATTTTCTTATACACCTAAGTGCCTAAATCTCTTGGGGTGGGCAGGGCAGTGGAATCAATAGAACTTTGGCTTTTGCATGCCTTGATCCCCACAATTCAGCACTTTTAATTTTAAAAAGTTTTAGACATATCTACTATCTATATGCAAACACACAGATATCTACTACATACAGAATATAAAGTATAGCATCTATAATAGCCATATATTACACAAAGTTAAATATACACACTACACGGAGTAACTATATATTATAGTATTTATTTTTATATATATATATATATAAATACAGGTACGTAAAATATGTATTAGTGTAGTGGTAGGGTTTGGTTTTTTTTCATTTATATATATATATAAATAAATGTGTATATATATGTACGTGTATATATATAAAATTTGTATGTTTGTATATATATATACACAAACATACAAATATATGAAAATAGCAGCTTTCAGCCTGTTGACACTACCTGGGGAGACTGAAAAGAGAATTAAAGTTTGGATGGAGTATCTGCTTGCAATCTTTAACTGCATCTCAGCCAGCCCTCTGTGGAATCCCAGGCAGGAGGCAGCACCTCACTCAGAATGAAAACGTCAGATGTAGAAAACTGCAGCAAACAGGATTTTGGCTGTAGGACCCATACTGAGGCATGCACCTTCTCCGGCCTTGGATTCCTAAGCAATGTCGTTACTGCCGCAAGTGAAAAATAATCTAAGCCTTGTTCTGACTCACCAGGTAGCTTTTCAACAGCTTACTGTCAGAACTGTCATACCATTTATAACTAAGGAATGAGTCAACATTTCTAGAGAGAATCAAAGTTTATCTAGTTTCCTTTTCTAAAAAAGCCAGGACAGATTTAAAGGGGAAAGAAAAAGAATTCAGTAAAAATCAAGTAAGTGCACTGTCATTAAACTACAACAAATCCTAAAGGAGAAGAAAATAGTTAAAATAGCCTTCCATTGACAAAAAAAAAAATTAAATCACAATTCCCATTAAAAATGCCCATAGAGGTGAGACTGAGTAGCCTTCCCTGAGGGAATTTTCAGAAGCTCAAAGAAGAGCTATGAAAGGAGTTGGACTTCTGTCAAAGTCTGCCAAGTTCACAAATGCTCAAGTGCCACCACCAGTTGTTTCTCCCAGTTACACAGCTCTGGATAATCTTTTACCTTATAGCAATTTGAACTATGTTCTAAACAAACAACTGTGATGGTTTAGCCTAAATTACCACATAGTTTCTCATTTACCCTCCACTTCCCCAGCGGGATGGGGGAGAGAATTGGGAAGGAATGTCCCAATGTCCCGCCCAATGTCCCAATGACCGATACAGCCCGTCCCAAGCAGCGATCACGGAAATAAAACCGAGCGGCAAGCAAAGGAGCAAAAGGGAGCCAGCAAGGTAGAGGGAACGATGCCAGCAAACAAGAGAGAGAGAGAGAGATGGATGCCAGGAAGGCAGATACCCGCCCCGGCCAGCCCCCACTTATATACTGAGCATGACGTTTATGGCATGGAATACTCTCTTTGGCCAGTTTGGATCAATTATTCTGTCTGTCTTTCTCCCAGCTTCCTGCATCTGCAAATTAGCAAGACTTGGAAAGCAGGACGGTGTCCTTGGTCTCATTCACAGCAATTCATATCATCAGGGTGTTTATCAACATTCTTCACACACGAAATCCAAAACACACCAGCTACTGAGAGGAAAATTAACTCCATCCCTGCCAAAACCAGGACAACAACTAAAACCCTGAACTGACATTTCCCTCTGTTCTTCAGCAATACACAATCTGCAGATAAATTATCATTCAAAAATACACAAATACAAGTTTAACACACTACAATATGTAAGGTGATTTTACCAAGTAATAACTGGTTCAAATATATTAATAATGCCTCAAGTGATGTGTGGCATGAAAAATTAAGGAGTATTTTTGTCATAGAACAACAGAATCATAGAATCATGGAATACTTTGGGTTGGAAGGAACTTTTAAAGGCCATCCAGTCCAACCCCTCTGCAAGGAGCAGGGACATCTCCAACCAGATCAGGTTGCTCAGAGCCCCATCCAACCCGGCCTTGAATGTTTCCAGGGATTGAGCATCTATCACCTCTCTGGGCAACCTGTGCCAGTGTTCCACCACCCACACTGTAAAAAAATTTCTTCCTTATTTTTAATCTAAATCTACCTCCTCCTGTTTTAAAACCATTACCCCTTGTCCTATCGCAACAGGCTCTAAAGAGTTTCTCCCCATCTTTCCTGTAGGCCCCCTTTAGGTACTGGAAGGCTGCTATCAGGTCTCCCCGGAGCCTCCTCTTCTCCAGGCTGAACAGCCCCAACTCTCTCAGCCTGTCCTCATAGGAGAGGTGCTCCAGCCCTCTTATCTTCATGGCCCTCCTCTGGACTTGCTCCAATTCGTCCACATCCTTCTTATGTTGGGGGATCCAGAGCCAGACGCAGTACTGCAGGTGGATCTCACCAGCGCAGAATAGAGGGGCAGAATCACTTCCCTCACCTGCTGGCCAAGCTTCTTTTGATGCAGCCCAGGATGCAGTTGGCTTTCTGGGCTGCAAGCACATATAGCTGGCTCATGTTGAGCTTCTCGTCCTCTAGTACTCCCAAGTCCTTCTCCTGAGGGCTGCTCTCGGTCTCTTCTCCACCCAGGCTGTATTTGTGCCTGGGATTGCCCCGACCCAGGTGCAGGATCTTGCACTTGGCCTTGTTGAACTTCCTCAGGTTCTCACAGGCCCACCTCTCCAGCCTGTCAAGGTCCCTCTGGATGGCTTCCCTCCCCTCCTGCACATTGACCACACCACACAGCTTGGTGTCTTCAGCAAACTTGCTGAGGGTGCACTCTATCCCACTGTCCATGTGGCCAACAAAGATGCTGAACACGGCTGGTCCCAACACGGACCCCTGAGGAATGCCACTCATCACTGGTCTCCACTTGGACATCGAGCCGTCGGATGGACCACAACTCTGAGTGCAGCCATCCAGCCAATTCCTTATCCACCAACTAGTCCATCTGTCAAATCCATGTTTCTCCAGTTTAGAGACAAGGATGTCGTGCGGGACAGTGTCAAAAGCTTTGCACATGTCCAGGTAGATGACATGTCAAATGCTTTGCACAAATCGTGTAATAATTACTAAAATACACAATGCCAATAAAATAATTCAAAAGTCTGTGAACTCAGAACAGTCAAAATAATCTTCCTCACAGTTTAGAATAAAAGCATACCCTGTAATTTGTGCGTGGCAGACAGATAGGTTATCCATACAGTTTTCTGTATGGATATAATCAAAGCATGTAGGCCGGGTGCAACACATTATATAGATGGCCTAACAATTTATTAATTGAGCGTATTTTTATTACACACAGAATGAAGTGTTAATGCTCTTCCATTTGGGGTCGTTAGCAAAACGTTTCCTTGAGTTCCTCAGATATAAAATGAAAACTAAGGAAAAAATCTGTGCTCTTGCTATTCAGCTGCAAAATATTAACAGAGCTACATATTTTGTGCACTACATTTAAAATCCTTTAGAAGCCAGCATGACTGGTTTGAATGCTCATAATGGAATTTTTAACGCAACAAAAACCCAAGTAGAGAGTGCCTGAAAAGTAAGCCAGATTCCAAGTCACTTCAAAGATGAAATTTCCAAAAGGAATTATGTATGACTAATGTGCTCAAAGCAGCTATGAAAAAGAATAAATTTCACATGCGCACTTCAATTTTACAAGGTTCTCCTAATCTTCTGGTTTTCATTTCTAGTATTATTATTTATTTCTGTACGTTCTAGAGACACGCAGCTTTTCGAACTCTATTATTCACCTTAAATATGTTTTACTAATTCCTTAAACATAGCTCCAGGAATGTTGCATCCTTGCATAACCACTTTTAACACCATGGAATGCTATATTTTGTAGTATGCACAAAGGAGGTCATATGAATATTCTTTCAGGTGAATAAAAAGATTTTGTCATCCTGACCCACAGCCTCCCAGAATCAGTAGGAAAACTCTACCAGAATTCAGTGAGTTTTCGATCAGCTCAAAAAACCAAAGAACACAAGTATCAGGAAGGCTTATATTTAAAAAAAAAAAATGTATATATACTTACCTTTCTTCAGCTGCTGATGACGTTCCTCTAGTTTCTGATGAGTCAACTTGAAGCGATCAAGAAAACCATTCAAGCTCTCCTGAATGAAGGCTGGAGGCATGGGCTGAGTGGTGAGTGCCTTGCAGGTGGCTTTCAGGTGTTCCAACCGTGGACTCAGGCTTACAAGATGAGTTAACTCCCGCTGTGAAAAATTAGAACCAAAACCAAATCTCACACTTGCCTTGCTAACACACAGATTTTAGTAAGCTTATGCAGTAGAGTTCCTCCACGTTACTAGGGCAACAATATTAAAGTACTCCTGTGACACAGGTACCAAAATCTTCCAGTTAAACCAGGTGCCCTGGATGCCTCAGAAATTTTAAGTCACCTTACTGACTAGGCTAAGCTCCTCTGGGCTATTCTGTGCTCCTAACAGCTTCCAACCAAAATTAACAAGTTTTGCCAGACTTACCTGACATAAGTCTTTTAGGACTGCTGAGGGCTGGGATGCTGAAGCAGCATCATTTTTAAGCCAGCCATCCTTCTCAATTACAGCCTTCTCAAGCTCATTCATTTCCTTAAAATAAGCATTTATATCTTCCTGGTACTTTATCTTTCTGGTCGCTTCTTCCAGATGTTGAACCACATCTTTCCACCCCGACAATATTTTCTCCATCACAGCTTTTATATCCACTGTAGAAAGTCCTTCTAAAAAGATTATATGTTATTGTTATATTAGCTGCAACACATTTTGATTAAGAGGCATTTAACCTTTCCTCTCTTCAGATAAAGGTGGTGCACGTTTGCAGTAACATGCAAAATGCTTTGATTCCAAGTCCACTATCTATAAAACTGTACTTACTGCTAAAAGTATTTCAGCTTTTTATTTCCAAATTAATAGTAAAATGAAGAGTGAGATATTCCACTTCCATTCTTTCCCTTTGACAACTTTTGAATTTATAAGAACAACTCTTGACCATCGTGACTCTTTTCACCATCGTGATTTGTGTCTAAATGTTGATACGTAGATTTAAGTAAAATAAGCTTTATTTAAGTAAGCTTTCAGTGAATTTTTTTTTTCATGATTCTAGACTCCACAGGAAAAAAAAAAAAGGGAAGCAGCAAGTAGGAAGGCAGCATTAAATTCTTTGAAAAGATAGAGGGAAATCCTCTCGGCCTGGGAGAGAGAGGGAGCATGCAGACATGGTTAATAACTAGATAATACGACTGGCTACAAAAGCAACCCAGCAAAACATGAGGTTATTTCCCACTCACACTGACTACATGAAGCACTTGCTAAATCATCTTTTTGACAAATCTATGCATTACTTGAAGATCCACCAGCAGAAGTGAACAGACCCCCCCATTCCTTGTTCTTTTATTTCCTCAGGTGCCAGAAGTAACCGACAATTTTGCTATATATAAAGAAGCTTCAGTGCATTGTGTATTCAAAATGCATTCCTGCCATTGCAAGATTCTGATGCAGATTCTCTTTCATGCCTTTATATAAGGCATATTTGGGGCATTTCAACTTAACAGTACTGTCACTTAGATGGGAGTATAAGGAGGGGTTCACATGGAGGGGTTTTTTGCTGCGTTGCTTTATCATCAATGAAGCCCAGTGTCCTGGTCAGAGCAGCCAGACAGCTTCTACAAGGGCACTTGGAGGCTCTGCTCCATAGATCCTCCCTGTGTTTCACACACTGGCCATACACCTGGCACACCTGCAACACAGAAGCACAGCAGCTGCAACCGGCCTCACAAAAGGAGAGTGCACGCAACGATCCGTCACTGCCATTACGGCACGGCCTGTGCCCGCCCCAAGGCAGACATGGATGTATGCACATGCATGCCAGTGCTGTGCGTTATTCCACACAGGCGTAGCTGGGTCTAGTTTTGGGGAAAAGGGCTGGCATTCTGAGCTGGACAAAACATACTAGTAGCCAGGGGCTGTAGATTGCTTATTTTCTACAGATCCCAACCTTCAAGATGTCAAACAGTAAGAAAGCAAATTATCTTATTTTTTGCTGATACAAAGCTGGTTTTGGACTATGCATTTCTCATTATGATCAACAGATACTGCTTTCATAGCCATGACCCATCAGAGCTGGAAAGGTTTATAAAAGAGAGAGAGGGAGGGAGGGAGGATTTATGTCCAGGTTTGAAGAGAAGGAACAGCTACAAATTTCTATAACCCAAACTTCAGGTCAATCAGCTGATCAGGGTAATGGCACCCACTGTAAAAAGCTCCAGCTGTAGTAGGCAAGCAGGGGAGGATTCAAGATGCTTAGCAGATTGGGGAAGCCAGGCAAAAGGGTTGGCTGGAAAAAATGTGACAATTGGAAAATTCAATGGAAATCAGCATTTTCCAAAAGAGATGCTGGTCAGTATGGTGGAGAGTGATAACATCCTTTCACCTGTCTGAATGCTACCAGTCACAGCAACTTCAGCAGAAGCCAAGTGCATAGCAGATCTCAAGAGTGTCTCTGGATGATACAAACAGCTCTTTTATGGAGCAACTCATGTTTCCCTGATGGAGTTTTGACATATTATAAAACAAGGTTTTGGCAATGCTTAAAGATTCAACTTTCCCTGATGTCTATTATAAGTTTTTCAGGGACAAGTGTTTTAATTGACAATCAATCATTTTCTCAAGAATGTATGCTTTTCTCTTGCCTTTGAGCCATAAAATGTGAGTGTATCATCAAAACATACTGACAGTTTTTACAAAAATAGAGAAAACTATGAATAAAGAGAGATATACACACAGCCTAAATTTGGTTTCAAAATTTCCACTTAAGACAGTTATATTTTAAAATTTTATACTTAAACTCTCCACACAATTTAAAATTAAATCAATTTTTTAAATTCTTCCCCCAAACACGTTACTGCCATTTTAAGAAATTATTTTTATTTCTATAAAAATAACCCCTAAAATGTTTCAAATGAACACACACATTAAACAAAGAATATTAATATTGCTTTTTTATAAGCTTTAATAAAAACAAACCACATATCAATAATTAGTAATGGTAACAATGACTAGTGTCTCTGAAGCAAAGAAAATGGAGGGAGAGGGAAGGAAAATATTGCTATGCTTAACTGGAGATAGCGTATTTCAGTATTATTTCCCAGCAACTCATCTGATTAAATCACAAAACAGAAAAACCTTCAAGTTGCTTACCCTTTCCCATTTGCTCCAAAATAATATGTCCACTTCGTTTCAGTTCATCTAACTTCTGGCCTTTTTCAACTTTTTCCTTTTCAATCACCTACAAAGTGAACCCCAAGAGAACACAGTTTCAGAGAGGGTAATTTTTCTTGACTCCCACCTCTAGTCAAGACATATTCCAGTTTTCTTGGATACAGCACCTTTTAAGATGCATGTTAGTTCTGTTTCTTCGGAGAACAAATGCAAAGAGAGTTAGCTCGCACAAGTACCAGGAAAACAAGAGACTAGTACAACAACACCAGGAATAAAATACTGTTCAAAGGGCTGATGATCCTGCTATGTGAAATTAGATACTGGGACACCAGCTAAAACAAGTCACTTGTGATCAAAACTTGTAATTATTTAATGTGAACCAGTGGAAAAAAAAAGACCTTTTTTAAATAGCCCCTTCACCTCTACACTCTACTGAGATTTCCAGTAGAAGGGAACAACAACCTGTTCCCTAGAAGTCCAAATAGCAAGATCTATAGCACACTAGTATTCCACTCACAAGATCTAGTGCTTCACTCTCCCTCATAAAGAAATGATGAGGGAAATCCTATGTGACTACCAGTTCCTTCCTCAAGTTGTATGTATTGGTGAATGTTCTAATGTCAGCCAATAGGTAGAATACATCCACAGAGGAAAGATTAGTTCCTTGGCCACAAGACCACAACTTCAGTGTCCTCTGGGATTACAACAAACTACCTCCAAATTAAAATCTTTTCAAAACTAATGTCCAAGGTCATTACTTTGGTTTAGGCTTGCTACAGTAAATTTGGAAGAAGCATGCATTTATTTGAACAGTTGGGAAGAGCAAACACTGTCCTATCCCCTTAGAGCACAATCGTTTAAAAACAGTGCTGTCCATGGGAACCTGGTGTTCATCTTGGAGCCTGTTTTATAAAGGGCTACAAACATTCCTAAATTCTATAAATAAATTATTGGGAGGGTTGTTTGGGTTTTTATTTCCAACAGTACTGCCATTCCAAACATTCCTACTGGCACCATTTTGCACTACAGCACTTAAAAATATCTATAAGGAGACTCCTTCTAAGTATTGTCTTTGATTCCGAAAGCAGGTTCACAGGTCCTGCTAATGCTCCAGTAAGCCTTCATTAACAAAGCATGCTCATGGACCAAAAAAAGCAAGAACACATTCCTGAAACCAAAGGAACAGAAGATAAAATGGCTATTTCATGGCTTACACCAGATCCTGTAAAATCATGTATTCTGTCTTGCAGGTCAGTAATATTGTACATGAGTTGTAACTATCAGGTTTTCTCTAAAATTAATAGAGCAAACAACATGTCTGAACATTATAACAACAAACCACTTAGGACCCTGAGAGGTATGGTGTGTGCAGAGTGTCACAGCATGATTCAAGGCATCTCTGAGCAGCCCACTGGCCCATCATGCTAAAATTATAAAAGTGGTGTCAATCAAGTCCATCTCCAACTGTGAAACATGAAGCCAAAATATGCCACTTAGTGGAAAAGATATTAACACTGAAGACAGACATTTATCAGAACTCCAAAGGAGATATCAGTAATATATAGTTTTTTAAATTTTCCTGTGGATTGTGCAACCCAACACCAGCAAAAATTTGTGTCCAGCTGGCAAGAGATTTCCATGTATGTCCAGTTCTGAAATTATTTAACTTAAGGACTTAATCCCCACAGAGCATGTGGATCAGCCCACAGCCCCAGCTGACAGGCAGCTTAGAGACAAAACCTACTATTCACTGGAACTCTCTCGCTCTCCCCATTTTACCTTCAATTTTTCTTTCATGTTCGAAGTCTCTCTCATCTTCTTGTACTCTTTGATGTCTGTGGCCTGAATAGCAGATTTTGATTTTGAAATCCAGTTCAAGAGCTCAGCACTTTCAGCATCAAACCTGGTTTAAAAGGTCAGACAATTGGGTTTTTTAGTCATTTTTCCCTATTCAGTCACTCTGTCTTAAAAATCAGAAATCTTGCAGTTCAGCACATCATTCCATCCCAAAACAGCAAGGCTGCACACAAGATTCATGTTTCTCATATTACTACTCAGAGGCAATAGGACAGAGACAGACTTTCAAAAACCTGCCATTGTAAAAATTATGTAATAGTAAAATTAGTAGAGAGGTATTAGCCTTTGGGAGCAAACTGAGAATGCATGGTGCAATTTATTTCCTAATGTTTTTATACATGTCTTCATGCAAACTACTACTGTTTCTTTTAATATGTTACAAAAGATACCTCTCAATGCTGAGTATTTTGGAAGTAATAAACTAAACCTCAGAAACAAGACAAATAAGAATTACAGTTCTAGATTTCATAGAAGTTTTCAACACTATTTAGTCTGAGGAAAAAGCAAGCAGCTTAAGCCACTCATGGCAGCGACAGTGGACAAACCTTTTCGAATGTTTAGTTGAGTAAAAATTAGCTTATACCTTAATATTTTTGGCTACAGTGGACATGTCTATACTAACGTAACTTTCTTATGCCTAAAGCCTCTAAGCTACAACCCACCACCACCAAAAAGAAACAGACAAAAAAAAACCCAACAACTCCCAACTTAACCAATACTGCACAGAACTGGAGAGAAGGACAGATATACTGTATAGATCACGAGTCAGGTCATACAATTATGACCTGACATACATTACAATTATACTACTTAATTCTACATAATCTTAACATGGAATAACAGCCAACCAACAAATGCAGAAGTCACTGCTAGCCACTCAAAGTTTTCATGCGAAAAATGCAAAATTCTAGTTACTGGTTTTTTGCTGGTTTCAACATAAGTAACTGGAATCAGGAAAAAGCAGTGGAAAGTTTAGCCTATTTTAACTGACCCTGTCCTTAGTACAGTTTAAACTCTAGGAAAAAAAAAGATAATAGATCAAATCACTTTTGCTTTCAAAGTCTAAAATAGTTTCTATGACTCGTGAGACAAAGAGAAGGGACAGATGGGTTGCTGACTGCTTTATTGCCCTGGAACACCCACATGCACACACCACCCACACCAGGGCTTGAATGGTCTGACCAGGGCCCTCAAGAGGGTTTGGGTAAGTTCCTCGTCCCTTCAAACCTCCATTACTCCTCCAGAAACATGAAGAGAACAACTCTTCTTCATTGTGCAAATAGACAGCACCTAGCACAGCGACTCCCTGCTCTTGACACAGCCCTCTATCCTCTCCCTAAATGACCTGCCAAAGGTTTAAACTAGTGACACCTCGAATAAATGCTCATTTTCTCAGGCAAGCACAAAAAGCAAAATTATGAGTAAACAGAATTTACTTTCTTAATTTATCTTGAAACAAATCCTTTAGTTTTAGGTATGCTATTTAATAAAGGCAATGCAACACATGTTATTAAATACTGTTTAGCCTGGAGAAGAGAAGGGCCCAGGGAGATCTTACAGCAGCCTTCCAGTATCTAAAGGGGGCCTACAGGAAAGCTGGAAAGGGACTTTTGACCAAGGGCATGTAGTGGTAGGACAAGGGGTAATGGCTTTAAATTGAAAGATGGTAGATTTAGATTAGATATAAGGAAGATATTCTTCAGTAAGAGGGTGGTGAGGCACTGGAACAGGTTGCTTAGAGAAGTTGTGGATGCCCGATCCCTGGAAGCATTCAAAGCCAGGTTGGACGGGGCTTTGAGCAATCTGGTCTAGTAGAAGATGTCCCTGCCCATGGCAGGGGGGTTGGAATTGGATGATCTTTAAGGTCCTTTCCAACCCAAACCATTCTACGATTCTATACATGCAAATCAGTCAGGCACTCCAGATACAACCTTGAAAGGAGTAATATTGTTCTTATTGCTAAATACCAGGGAGACGGAATAGATTTCTGAGCCTTTTTTTGTGCACTTTGTCCCATTTCTCCCATGTATTTTATAGAGTTTAGAAATAAATAATAAATAAATCAAAATACTTGTCACTTTTGCAACATTTATTAACCCAAGATGAGAAAACGTTTTTCCAAAAGAAAGTAAATATAATTAATTCTCTTTTTCAGCAAAAGAGCCGAGGTACAAAGGACTGAATATCTGCCATTCTCCACCAAAACTCATGGAAGCTACAGGCTTTCTGTTGCTCTGAAATCAAGACTGTACATAACATTCCCCTCCCATTCCCCAAACCCAGCCTCACAACTGCAACTTCAGTATTCCTCACTTGCATAAAAGAAGAATAAAAGCCAAGACCAGGAGACGTTAGTCTGTGTAGTACCTAGTGAGCAAGGGAAAATGGTAGTGACGTATACTTACTTTTTCTTTGCTTCACTGTCGCCTGGGATTTGCCTTTTCTTTGGGGGTGGTGGTGGGGGCAACTCCTGTCTGGACTGTTTAACTGCTACTTCCTTCATTGTTTCTGCAGCAGCCTTCTGTGCAACCTGTGACATCCCGACACTTCCTACAGCTTGAGTTACCTATAAAAAATAATTTAGCAAAAGGGTTAAATGCCATTTTTAACACAAACTGAGTTGCTTTTGCTTATTCATCAATCATAAAAGCCCATTCATTCAGTCTTACAAATGACCACACCAAAGCACCTTTATCATAGATGTACTCCAGAGAAAAGCTTCGTTATTCTCATTTTACAGATGGGAACCAAGCATCAAAATTCTCAGTTTAACGGTAATTTCATGCCAGTCCAAATGAATCTAAATCAGCAACATAATCATTATATCTATTTTCTTTCATAATTGCTTGTTTCACAGAAAGAACTAAGGTCTTTTGGGTTTATTAACACATAACTCTATTTTGTACTCATACCCCATAAAACAAAGCCTAGATCCTAGATTTGACCTAAAAAACCCACTCCAGTCAATAGAAACCTTCCACACTCTTTAATGGGTTATAAAGTGAGTCCCATGGGAATCAACCCCTAAGTGCTAAGTATGTGCTTGATATTTAGGGGAAGTGAAAAGATGAAGACAGGATTTGGCATTCTCCACTGCTTTGACTCGAATGCAAAAAGAAATTAAAGCCACATGTCTGAAATAGACCCCTACTCAAACTGCACAACTCCTTCACTATACGCTAAATGGATCGTGAATCAGTGCCACAGCCTTCACCATAATAACATTTTATTATCACAAAAAAGGGACATATGAGTCATAAAACTGCCAAACAAAATTCTCACAAAAGCCAATGGGAGTTCTGTCTAAATAGAAACATTACCAAGCACTTAAAATACTAAAATAAACATTTAACAATCCAGCTTGGCTATCACTGTCATATATCAAACAAATAACTACTCTATTTTCAACAGATGAGAAATCATACTCACAGAGCATAAATGCTTGTATGACTCCCATTTATTTATCTATTCTGGGTTTTGGGTTTTGTCTGTGTTTTCTTTTAGTATCAGATTTAATTCAGTGCCAGCACACTTATGTTTAAAAGCATTTGCATTGATTGATAATACATGGCAAGCCTGCTTTACTCATCAGAAAAATGAAGCTTAGTCTGTGTGAGAAAGGAGTAATAGTACTTGTCAAGTTAACAACTTGGAGTTTTGAAGACCAAAAAACACAGATAGCTTTGTCAGCAGAAAAAAAACAGCCCCATGTGAAAGAGCACTCACCTACCTCTCTAGCCTGATGCCAAGAACTTGTCTGGGCAATTTTGCTGACTGTATCAATGAGGTTTGCACACATACAGACATCTAATAATAGTAATCTAGTAATAAAGCCTTGTTACATACCTGGTTAGAGTAGTCCTCTAGCTTCTGAACCAGACTGTCCCACCTCTGAGTTAATTCTTCTTGATCCTGATCGATTTTACTGGATGCTCTGCCATTCCCAAGGATTTGGGCCACATCCTGACCTAGCTCATTCAGCTGGTCTAGTGTTTGCCGTTTCATACCCATGTCTTCTTTCAAAATCTGAAGTTCAAAGATAACATTAAAAGACAACATCAAGTATTCTGCTACCCCTTGGCTTTTAATGTCATTAGAGGGGAGGGTGAGAAATGTATTGAGCCAGATACATGACAAGTTTCAAAATAGTTCTCTTATGTAACAAAGCACTAACAGACACTCTTAAAAAGAGCACATCCCTGAAACAGCTCCTAGAGAAATCAGTAGCATCTCTTGAGTAACAGTTACAAATGCTTAGCTCCGGTACAAGCTGCACCAACGTATTTAAAAACAAAAAAAAAAAAACAAAAAAAAAACAAACAAACAAAAAAAAACCAAACAAAAAAAAACCACAACAAAAAACCCCCAAACAACCACCAACCTAAAACTAAGCACCAACAACTGAAAAACAGAGCCAAAACCATAAACCCACGCTTTGCAAAACACAGCTGACCAGTACCTTCAATAAACTCCAAACCCTGTCAAAAACTCAGGATAGCTGTTCCAAAGTTTGGCACACCAACCTGGAAAGGCCATGGAGTAAGCTGTACACATTCTTAAAATTCAAGTGAAAGAATCTGGCAAGGAGATAATATTGGCCTGGCTTCCAAAGTATCATGCATTCACAGCTCCTACTGTGATCAAACTGGTAATTTGCCATTCACTTAGTCTCAGAGATTTGACAGGACAGAGCAGGAGCAGGGGAGCGATACTCACTGCCAGTTTTCGAACATTCACACTCAGGTCTGTTTGATCTTTAAAGTTGCTTGTCTGCACCTTACTCAAAGCCTCTTCTTTCTCAGTTAACCAAGCTTTCAATAAGCACTGCAGATCATAAGAAAAATAGCACAAGAAAATACCACGTTTGTCAAACAGCTATTGACAATTCCTTCTTTAAGTTCTTTGCATTCACAAAGCACAGTTCTGCAGTCTTTACATGCAGGCATTTCAGTTGGCATTAACAAAAATAGTACATTAAAGGCGAAAAAAAAAAAAAAATCAGATCAGAGAACTAAGCAATACTTTCCAGCAAAACAATTTCAACAAAACCATTTCTCAATATATCACAGCACACCTCCCCCCAAAGATATTCATGGCAACTAGATATCCACCATAAAGTTGATGTAGGACTTATAAATTATATTAGTATTAAATATATCAGAATAGTATGTACACTTTCTTCCATTCTCCATCCTTCTTTGTCTGTGACTCAAAACCAGCCATTACAAACGTTTTCTCTCGGAAGCTACAGCACTGGTAATTCAGAGCTTTTTTAATCCAGGCAGTCAGTTAAAGACTCTGATATTAATTAGTCACCTCTCTGTTTACTGCACCCACGTCCAATTGCAAATAACTTCAGCAAATATTATCTCATTAACTACTGAAAGCTGGAGTGTTCTGCTCTGGATGGTACTAACTCAGGGATCTTGAACTTTTTCCACTTGTCCTGGGTCTCACTTCTCTTCAGCCACACAGCACTCCCATGGAAACTCCAGCAATAACTGGCATTGCGTATCAGGGAGGATTTTATAAATTCTATTACGTTGCAACACATTGCTGCTGCTGCACAGCCATTGCCACCGACTAGAATACCCAGCTCTGTCAAGCTCTGGTGCATAGCCACTGATACACTGCTACTCCTCTGTGTTTAAAAAAAAAAAATAAATAAAAGAAAGTGATACTGCAAGGCAGGCTTTTTTTGTTCTTTGAATAACACACTTTACAACAGCCGCTAGGCTCCTCAGTCTAGCTGTATATGTTTGGCATTGTCCCAGAACCGACTACAGCAACATTTGGGCCAAAGGGTTAAGGCAGTTTACATTGCCAATGTAAACCAACATGCAAAATGTACAGGCAGCAAATACAATGGTGGTGGAAGTGCCATAAGGCTGTGAGAAACAAAATTATAACACCACATACTCTCTGGAAAGATCATGCTGGCATCCCAGCCAACATATTTTATGCGTAAGATGAGCTTAAAAACCCTTCAATGTATTCAGTTAATTTCTGCTAAATCAGCAGTCAAAGATAACTCTCCCTAGAAAACTGAAACATAATTATCACAGTGCTAAGAAATATCTGGCACTGATTGAGGAATTTGTTTCCTGAGTGGTAAGAATTGTGTCGACTTGGCAGTGTGGTTTCCAAATGTTTTCTAGGCAGCCACAAAAAGGCTGATGCATCGCTATTGCTCATCTCTCCATCTGGTTGGGTGAAATGGAAAATGGTAGTACCTAAATGTTTTAGTTACTTTTGTGTTAACAAAGTGTTCGTATTAAAGTTTTTAATTAGTTTCAAACTGCAATTTTTGTAGGTCGCTTGATAATTTTTGAGGACAGAGAATTTTAATTCAAACCTGTTAGTAATAAGTGCATTGTTCAGAGCCAAATAGTGTTTGCAAACATAAACCACCTAAAATAAACTTCTGTTTTCTCATTACCTGCTATCGGGCATTGTACATTAAATAAACACTCATTTTTTTTTTCACTTTTACAGAGCAACATAATTACATACAAATCAAAAAAAGTGGAACACAAAGCAACTCCAACAGAAGATGACACTCTTAACAGTAGTCAATGAGCGGTCACTTTTCCCCAGACAAATATGAAGGTGGAAGAGAACAGAAACATATTCACATAGGATCATCAAAACTGAGAGCACTTGAAGCCTGTACCTTGACATACAGAGTGAAGATTTTTGAGGAATCCTCATTTCTCAACTCAGAAACATATGCCAACGCAGCATTTTAAAGAAATATATATATAGATACTTGGCATTGGATAAATCAGAATCTGAACCTTGAGTCCATATTATCAACAAGGTTACACAAGCTGCAAATTCAGCTTATCAATATACTGCAAATAGATATGGGAGGGATCAGGGACAAACACATATGCAACCCCCCCCAAAATGCAGACAAAACATCCCTATCAAAGAAACCATGCTGTAACTTACAGCAACAGCTATATCAGCACTGTTCTACTTCTTTCAAATGTCTAAACAATCTGCATGTACTGCATAGTTTAAACAATAGCTTACAGTGATAAATACCATCATTTAAGAAAACAACACAATTTCAGTAAAACCTTCAAAGGAAAAGCCATCAAATATTTTAAACTGAGACAAAAAACAAGCTCTAGCACCAGGCATGTAAACTTAACACATGTAGTTGTGTTATTATTTTTTTATGCCATCAGTTAATTTGTGTTTGAGCAGTGTATTTAAATATATACACAAAACGTGTGATATCAACGCAAGGAAAAAGTTATAATGCCATCTTCACAATTCAAATGTTTGCCTAGCAAAATGAGACAAGCTGCATGCTTCACTTTATTGACCAAATGTTTTATGTTACTGATTTTGAAAACAGCATCTATTGATTAGTTGATTGCACAACTGTGTACATGTATCCCTGTTGGAAGCACACATATCTTAATTAGAAAAATTTCTGTAATTTACCAAGCCACCAAATACCTAGTGATTCATTGTCATTTCGCCATCATGAATATTACTACTTCTTGACTATTTTGCAAGCTACCTTGGAAATTATTTTATAAGGAGTTACAAATTTTCTTTCTCAAACTTTCAAAAATTCTTCTCCTGTGCTGCAGAGCTACTCTAATCCTCAAGAAATGCTGGAACCCAAATAATAACACAAAATCTAGTTTTTCAAGGCTTTTTCTGAGAATTGTTAAGCCCTACTAAGGGGTTTGAGGGTTTTGTGTTTGGTTCCTTCCCTCCACAAATCAACCGGTCACTCTTGGCAACTGAAGAGCTACTAACCTGCTCTTCCAGCAGCTCCTGCCACAAAAGCTGAATTTCTTGCAACTTGACTCGTCGTTCCTCAGTCCAACGACAAACTGCTGTCCATCGCTCGCCAAGACTCTACAAAAGCAGGAAACACTCATGAACATTCATGAGCCGCACAGGCAAACTCAAAAATCAGATACTCAAAAGCATAATTTCTACTTCATAGTAACCTCTTTCTATATTATAGCTAGGTCCTTGCCAGTAATCGTCATTGTTGTATTGCACAAAGCTGGAGGTTAAAACTTGCAAGAGCATTCACCTATGGCCTTATCCCTGCTCTTGCTGAAGTCAGTGAGCTATCTGATCGACTTCAAAAGGAGTGAACAAAGTAGCATGAATTCTGTTTCAGTAAACTCTACTTCACACTCTCTGTACTTTAGGTTACAGTCTAACTTCTGACAAAAATGGGAAAATACTTCACACTATATTCCCTAGATAAATTATGCTCATGTCCTTAAATATTTCTCCCATCAGATTTTAGCTTCCCAATGAAAATTACTTACGTGAAATAAGAGGTATGCTGTGCATCATCCTATTTTAATGAAACTGCTGAAAGGATACACTACAAAAGTGTCTAACTCACTGGGAATGCAAACAACTTTACTTATCAGGAATTCAGCTTAAAAATCACCAGAGTACTTTTGCAGGTTTTACCCTAAGCAAATTTAATAATTCTTTATTAAATTATTCTTTACATTAATATTACTTATCATAGAATCATAGAACGGTTTGGGTTGGAAGGGACCTTTAAAGGTCATCCAGTCCAACCCCCCTGCAAGGAACAGGGACATCCCCAACCAGATCAGGTTGCTCAGAGCCCCATCCAACCTGGCCTTGAATGTTTCCAGGGATGGGGCATCCACCACTTCTCTGGGCAACCTGTTACAGTGTTCCACGACCCTCATTGTAAAAAATTTCTTCCTAATATCTAAAAAGTACTATTAAAAATATTACTTTAAATAACTGTCTAGCATAAATTGTCTTTAAAAACAAAAATTAAAATGCTGATTAACAATTATACGCAAAAGTTTTAAGTGCCTGCTACTACAGTTAAAAAAGAGCTTTCACATTTTACCTGCAATTGTTCCTCCAGAACAGCTGTTGCACTTTCCCCATTACTTTCATCAACAATGACCACCATGTGCGTCAAGGAGTTTACCTTCACCTGTTCTGTCTCCAGGTCACTCTGCAGGCTCTAGAAGAACAAATCAGAGGTTACCAATTTTGAAAACACTTGCTAATCTGCTATTTTGATCATAGTGACTTACAAAACTGCTGTGGAAAGTACTTCAGATTCAACAGTTAAGCATAGTTTTACCACTGGGAATCACTGCGCAGTTTAAATAAATGCATCATTCTGTTAAAGTGGTGGAAAACATGAAAGAGCACTTTAAGCTGTATGCACCATACTTCACTAGGAGAATTATATGACAACTGTATTGACTTTCTATATGTCTACTGTTATAGGCAAGAGAGCTTAAGTGTTTCTACAAAAAGCCATTACTGCTAATAAGCAAGTATCATAAGGCATGCCAAATCACTAAGAACATTTGTCTTCTAATAGCTGACAATTCTTCTAAGTATCGACAGTGTCACAACCGACCATGATCTTCAAAGGCAATAGTCAAAAACCGCAGACAGCATACAGTTCCAATTCATTCGAAAATAAACAGTAGATTCAAATATTCATGTTTCAGAAGAACAGACTCCATGGTTAAAGCCTACCTCTGAAACATCTTGCAAGATCAATATACCTTTACAGTACTGTAAATATCACTTTTCATCCCAGAACATCCTAAGCAGCTCCGCGAACAACACACCTCAAACTCCCCAAACTTCAAAGACAGAGGAAAGAATCCAAATGTGGGACAGGAAATTACACACAGACTAAAAATTCTCTGCAGTTCTTGCCCTTTGAGATATGTCCCATGCTGGGGAGGAGGTCAAGCCTCAGTACTGAGTACAAAAACCAAAGCTGCAACCATGACAAGTATCAAAAGGTCATCTTTCTCCTTCAAAAAACCACTGTAGGCTAGAAAGGCTGGACTCCCATCCAGAAACTTAACTGAGAGACAAGCCACCTCCAAAACATTGCACACATCAGCGAGCAGCATCTATGCACCCCCTCAGGATGCAATCCCTGTAAACATAGGGACTGGAATCCCAGTGACTTGGGAGGCCCTGCCTGATAGTTTTAACTCCTGAGTTATTTTCATCTGCAAGTCTCAAGCATGACTCGGAGAGGCCTCATTTCCTGCACAAAGTGAGCGTACCATAACTTTCCCTACACATCTTGCTTCCTGCAAGAAGCGAAGAAAACAGTTTCTGCTACAGCAATCAGTGCTCAAGTGTTCAGTTAAGAAAGCGCTTCCAGAAACTTCCAATCATCACCTTTTCCAAATACCAAATGCAGCCCCTCAGCATACAGCCACACATGGCTTCTGACACAATTACGTTTCTCAGCTAAGGAACCCACCAACATACACATCTTTCAGCTACTTCTTCCATACGTATTACATAACAGACAAAAAGGTTTACTTTATGTTCTTCCAGCTGCTTTTGAAGGGCCTCCAAATCTTCTGCTAAGAGCTGAGATTCCATCTTTCGAATGCGTTCTTCTGTGACTGTCAGCCAGTCGGAGAGCTGCTGCAACTGCTGCTTCTGGAGCTCCATCAGCATGTCATGCAGGCTGCAGGGGGAAGCACAGGCAGAGTTATTTCAGAAACAGTTTTCCCAGGGAAAGAGACTAAGTTCTAGTTCCTACAGGAAGGAAGGAGGCCGTTCATAAATCAGTTAGCTAGCATCAGATAAACTTTTCACCATGAAGTTAAGTAACTAGGATACTTAATTGTGTTTGTTTCTCAACAAAAAAAAAAGTGAATTATGCAATTTATAGCAGGGATTGTTTCTTGCAACAGGGATTTGCCCTGAATAGAGCCTCTGCTGAGAGTGGCAACAAAATGCAGCTCTTAGCTTGATACCCCACAGGCAGGAAAAAATTCTTCCAAGTGCTTTTAAGTTGTGTAAACACACCTAGCAATCCATGTCTACTGTATGCTTTATTGAGGAACTTAAACTACTGAAACAATATTTAAAACACATTTATGTACTACTGCATGTAGATACTATTTATTTAGTCTGGCACATTTACATAACATAATAGTCACAAAATACTTTTATATAAGAATCAAAAAAAAACCAGTTACATTCGTTTATTTTGTTTCACCTTGGAAGGATTTCATGTCACAAGGTGAAGAGTTAATTCTTTAAAAAAACCAAACAACCTTACAAATGGACGCAAACCAACTCCTCCAAGACGCAGTAAGTACAGAGGTCAGTCCTGCAGCTCTAGGACAGGTTGTGCGGCATGACTCACCGGGACTGCCTGTCCATGCTCTCCACCCTGAGCTCCTCCCAGCGGGAGTTCAGCAGTAACATTTGCTCCTGGATCTCAAACTCCTCTTCAGGCGAAAGATTTCCCTGGGCCACCAGTTGGTTTCCAGCCTGCAGAACGCTGCCCACACTGCTCTGGTGTGCTGTCAGTTCCATCATAAAACCCTGGAAACAGTACAACCAGCCACGTCACTGTGATCTGTCAGCTTCTACAAGAGTTTATAAACTTGTAAATGTCCTAATAAATTGTCATGTTTGAAACAGAGATGCAGAATGAGCTGACACCATAAAATATACAAGCATGGCAGACCTGTTCCTCTCTATGATATAAGGTTCTCCACGAGATACAAAAATTTGGAGCCTCCTAATTGAGGAAAAAAAGTTGTCCACCTCAGAGAAAAAGCTATTTGTAAGAAGACAGTCTTTGAACAAATGCACCTAGAAAATAAAACAGAAACTTACCTATGGCTTCGAAACTGTAGCACAACAACAAAAAAAAAAAATCTTCATATTGATTCAGATTTCAAATTCAATTGTATAAATTAAGCTGACAGAGGAGAAACCTAAAACATCTAACATGACACTTGAAACTTTTAGCAACATTAGAACATTTCTTCAGACTTGGAACAGAACCAAAACAAAATAATTTGGAAATAACAGTAATTTGGAAGCGCCCACACATGTTTCTGCAACAAACTATGCTAATCATGACAGGGAGACCACTGAATTAAATCAACATGATTACGAATTTCAGCATTGCCTTCATTTAACAGCAAGTGACATAAGGCTGACCAGGCTTTTTCGTAGTTGGCAGCAGTGAAGCACGAATCAGCCTGGATCAGACTGTCTTTGTATTGTACACACCAGTGAGCCAGCCACCGAAAGTTGATTAAAGAAAAAAAAAAACAAAAAACAAAAAACCAAACCAAACCCACCCCCCCAAACATTACAGTTTCAAAGCATGTTCCACTCTAAGTTCTCCTAGAAATATCTATTTCACCTTCAAGAAATTATTTTGTCAACAAACAAAAAAAACCAAACAAAAAAAAAAACCACTATACTCAACATACTCATCACATTCAGTTAGAGGTGCTTTCAATTTAGCAAAAGCAAAACAAAAGAAATGGAATGGCAAGTTTTGGATAAGGACTAGGAAATAGAAGTTCTGAACCTCCCCTCCGCCCCCCTACCCCCACACATGCACACATACAAAAACCCAACAAATAAGTTTTCAAGAGAAGCTTACTTCATGGGTGGAAAATTGCTCTTTCACTTCCTCAACATCACCAGATATTTCCTCCTGTTCCCGAAACGCATCTTCCGCTGACAGCAACCATGTAAGAACTTCTTCCAGAGCAACTTGGTAGCTATCCAAGTCCATATCCACCTCTGTCACCGTGCTGGGAGTCTCTGCTCTAGAACCGCCCTGCTCTTCTTCAAGTGCTACAGCCTAGGCAGCCAAGAGAAAAGTGACGTCTTACAAGTGCACGGAAGATGTTTTCCCAAAAGATACTAAAAATAGAATAAGATTCCTTGGGTGCATTTTAATTAGAAGGGTTACAATTGACACTAATGAACTTTCATTTTAAGATAAAGAACTTGGATAGAAAAGACAACTTTAATCTTGCTCATTTAACAGTGGATAACACACTGAAAGAAAAACCCATCACCGCCACCACAAGTCCTGTGGCAAACTCAGTTAAAGACTTTGGGCCACCCCATCCAGCTTGTCAAAACAAAGGAGAAAGAGAAGCAGAAGAAAGAAACATAACACAGATGGAACTTTATACCTCAACACACAGGATTTTGTACATGAATCAGAAAAGAAGAAAAAATGAAAGATAAAACAACTGAAATCAATCACGAAGAAGATGCTACGATTTTTCATATTTTCCCAATTGGATTGCCCAAGATAGAAGCCATGTTCCAGAGATAACTGACAAGCCTGAAGATCAACTAAAATTACAACTCAAGAAAAGCCAGGCAGACTTTGACAACCAACACACCTGCTGCATGTTGAACTCTCCATCCTCACATTCCTGCTTGTATCTCCTTGGAAGGGTCTCCACCTCCCGGATGTCTTCCATAGTGACTTGCTTAGGAAGAACCTCAAACAAAGAGGTTAAATACATAATAATAGACTTTTTGTCGGGAAGCTGTACAGCAACATCTGCACCAAAAAGATAAAATATGAGGAAAAATAAATGAAGAAGCTATTTTTTAAATCATTACTTAGAATATAGTTAAGACTTTACATATAGTGTAAATCACAAGTTCTCCTGTTAAGTAGCTTTTAGCAAGCTTTAAGTTAAAAGGCCAGGTCTGACTAAGTTGAAAGCAGTATGAAGGAGAAGAAAAAAAAAAAAAAAAAAAAAAAAAAAAAAAAAAAAAAAAAAAAGCAACCAAACAAAGAAAACAACTACAAAAAACCACCCCAACACAAGTACTCAGTACTCATGAGAGTCATAATGCAAATCAGATCAAGTTGATTTATTTACAGTGCCAGCAGCCTTCATCTCAAGTTGGCGTTAACCAAACCAAACCTCCCATCTTTATCTGAGCAAAGAATGCCATTCTATGCAGAATGCGAAGTTAGGGTTGCTACCTAATGTAACCATACAGATACATATAATCATAGCTGTGCACGCAAAACACACCGGCAGGTCCCAACGGGAAAGAGCAGAGCACGGAGCAGGAAAGGGGGGGGTCAGCAAACGGGGTCCTCTCCTAGTGGTACCTACACCAACTAGGCACGACCAGCGCTGCGGCAGCACGGCTGTGAGACCACAGAGCCACTAAAATACTTCCCCTTCTCCTGTAATAGTGGCTTCTCATTAAAACACTGCTATTGATTCTGTGCTTTATAGAACTCAGAGGAAGAGATGGGCTTGCCATTAATTCTTTTAATACTTCATTCAGTTGTAAATTGACCTGAGAACATCCTTTTAACATCCATGGAGTCATTACACTTTGTGAATAGGCAGGCCACAAGCCAGCAGGGTCTGAGAAACAAAAAGCCAGAGGAAGGAGCTAGTGGAATACGGTACCTCCATGCAAGAAGCATCAAGGATAACCACACAGATTTACATGAGGCTTTAGCAGAGACTCTTACTTTGAAAAACACATTGCAGTGAGTACATTGCATATGCACCACCTGCATTCTGCCGTGGTAACAAAAATTTTAATAAAATGCAATCTAAGTATTTGCCTATGAGCAAGAAAATCGTAGCAAAGAGCAAAATTCAATTCAAAGAGGAACTAAACTAATATTAGGAAATGAAAGAGATCAGCACAGTAAAATGTTAAGTGTCCTATTACCTCATATAATTAAGTACTGCAAGTGTTACAGAGTTACTAGATACTACAGCCAAGAGAGCACTCGTAACAATTGTTGATAAATACATAAAGAGATGAGCAAGCTACTAAACCTCTTAATGGGATCCACAAAAATTCTCCTATATTAAGTGTCATATTAAGCTAAATTAAAAAAGCAATATTGGAAATGCCCCTTAGGCAGGGAAACATTACTGTCTGGGTAACCACTTCTGCAATGTGCCCCAATTCTCTTGTTCCTTGCAAGCCCCTTTTGAAGTTTCTCTTTCAAAGTCGACCTGAATTTAAACCCAGCTCAAGATTTTTTGGAAGTGTGGGGGAAATGGTGCTTCCCTGGCTAAAGGATTGGTGCTCAGACAGCAAAGCTGAATTCTGAGGCGCTGGCAGCTGCCAGGGTCCCAGGAAGAGGGAATAAAAGGCTCAGAGATCAGCAGAGCCGGGTAACTGAAAAATTTTAGGAAACCAGAGGAAAGCACAGTTACTTAGCTAAAGTTCTCAGCAGTGGCTTTTGCTCCTTAAGAGCGCTCTGAAAAAGGCAGCACTCACAGACTTCAGATCCCACAAAGCTCAAGCACAGAGTCACAAAGCGTAAGGACAACAAACAGTCTGAAGCCAATTTTGCTACCTCTCTCCTGCTTCCCTCAGGTCACCTAGCTCTCACTTGTATCTAAAGCTGGCACCCTCTCCATCACAAAGCTTCACATGTTCAGCAGCAGAGCTACACCACTACATGCAATCATGTCAATGTGAAAACCGCCACCTCACACCATCCAGAGAAGGGACTTGGTAATACTTCTGATAAACTCCAGAGAGACCTTTGCTAGTATTGCTCTGCCTTTGCAGAGTAGTCCTTCCAAACTTTCAGGAGCCCTCAGTGTGGTGCAGACACTCCCCATACACCCAACACAGGCCAGCTCTGGTCTTCACAGCACACAGGCTCACTGGCTTCAAGACAGGTCTGCCCTGATGCTCCTGTGTCAGAGCCTTTTATTTCAGTCAGCACAGGCCAAATGTGCACTTAAGAGCAGAGAACAGCAGGCTTAAAGTGAACATACGCTTTTGTGAACACTTTGTATCCGCTGGATATAAATATTCTGGGTGTTTGTAAAGCACTTGCCATGCCAGATACCTGGTGGCCAGGAGGTCTTGTTAAATTCTAGAAATTACCATACCATTACCATGTTAAAACAGTTATTTATGGCTAGGAACAGTCAGCCTTTGCAAAGCAATGAGCTGACTTCATTTAAAGTATGCTGGATTAGAATAGATTGCCCAGAAGTAAATCTCAAAGAAAAATTTTTTAAAAAGTAAAAAAAATCGTATGCAAGTTTCATAGGAGTCTGTAATGGTGATTTCTTTAAACTACCGAAGAGTTCTCCAAAAATCAGAAATAACACAAAAGATCTGTGCAAAGAAGCTTTCCTTATAACGGATTCCATTCCTTATAAAGTATAATGAACAAACTAATGAATACTCTACAGATACCTGAAGCATTCTATTGCCCTTTGATTCTTCTGCTCAACAGTTCTCCTGAAAGAACTGCATAAATTGTCTTTCAAGCAAGATACATTCAAAAACTAAGAAAAGCAACAGAGTCTGTCCTTATTCCTTCACTTTGAAGGTTTTGCATCTTCCTACTAAAATGATATGGCAAACTCCAACTGAAGAAACATTTCCCTCTGCAGAGCAGGGAGGGCAAGAGGAAGAAAGGACAGGGGAAGGAAGTGGTCGACCCCTCCTGCAGAGACCTGTTCAGCATATTGGCTGTGTAACGCATACTAAGTGGGATGTAAATCCACTTCAATTAGAAAGTGTGTATGCATATGCAGGAACTGAGAGCATTACCGCTGCCTTGGCTCCATCCTTTACAAGGCTCTGGCAGTATCTCTCCACTGTTATTGCTACCACAACAGAAAAACAAATAATGAATCACCAAAACAAGCCAGAAGCTGTCAAATACTCAAGCATGAAGACACGAGAGAAAAAAAGCTGCTTACTTCACTAGGTCTAAGATAAGCTGTTTGCTACTTACTTGTGTCTGTGGATGACAGCATTAAAGGCGAGTCCATCAGCCCAGCTTGTGGTGAAGTTCAGAACATTGACCTGACTGTAAGGTCTCGTGGACTGCCGAACCCAGCTCAGCAGGATCTTCTCACTGTTGGTCTGCTGCAAATCTGACATGATGTTCTTCATGACATCCTTCACCTGCAAGACAGCAGCAACTACACCTTACGGACATGTTCTCCACTTTTCATGCTTACTAAACCTTTGAATCAAGCTGTTTCACAAATCATTAAAGGGTCTTCCTCACGAAAAGCTATGAATCAAACTAACTCCTCACATGAAATTCGGGAATAAGAGTCGTCAGGCCATCTTTGCACTCTGCTGATTACAAGAATCAGTAATGCTTCATGTAATAATGACATGTTACTCTTACGTTACGATCCTCCTCCTCTCCTTTGTGCTGCCTACACTAAGCGTGGGGTATAATACTGGTGCTGCGGTTCCACCAGTAAGCAAACCCTAAAATCACAGCTTGCACAGGTTTTCCACAAGAAGAGGATACCTGCTCAGCCAACAAAATTAGTTTGTTGTTTGGGTACCATGCATAAGCATATGCCAAAGTCTACTAAGTGAATTCATTGATCCTCCCAGGCATCTGGATAAACCAAGAGCAATTCAATCTATGAGACTGTGAAACAAAACCACAGAGCAGCATATAAGATGCAAGCCCAACACAGCTACCTGAAAAAAAAAAAAAAACCACACACAAAAAAAGCCAAAACCATCTGCTAGTAGAAGTGCATATAAGCCTTGAGGAAGGAATACAAATACAATGCTTCAGCATGACAAGCCTCTGCAATTAACATCAGCAGGAACTAAACTGAGAGACCGAGTACAACTGAGCACATACGAGAGCACGTCTCACAGGAGGCAGCCAATAGACAGAGATCAGAAACCAAACACTGGCCTGCCTTTATTTACCAGCTCAAAATAGAAGCAATATTTTCCGCCACCAAAACCCCAGGAAGGTTTGTGAGAATCCCAGTAGACCGATGCACGCAGTTCCCAGAAAGGAAGAGATCTCACTGCAGCCTCTCACCTGCCAGTGCAAGATAATGCTCCACAGCAGCCCCAGCGTCAGCTTGTGATTGCCATCAACGATGTCGGTTCCTCCAATATTCACCAGCTCCACCTGCAGCGGTTGGATCAACTCGATATTAAACACTTATCACAGCTTCAAGTTGCAACCCCACCCCATATTCCCGGCTGTCCAGCCATGTATTATCAAGTGCTCTGAAATAAAAAGTAGTTAGAAAGAGAGAAGGGGAGATGACAGGGTACTGTCTATCTGCATTTGTCACAACAGCTCCTTAAACAACACAATAAAAGACGGCACCAAACAAGATGTTTCACTGGAAGAGTTTTATCCTCTCCTCTAATATACAGACATACCAACAGAAATGCAAACACGAAGGAGCCAATATTTTAAAAAGAGAAGTTAAACAGTCCTGTTCCTAAATACACTTGGAGATATGACAGAGCCATGAAAACTCTGTAATTAAGAATAGGTTTGTCCTCTGCATGAACCAGCATCCAAATGGCACAAGTTTTCACAAAGAGACAAAAAGCTCAAGAGAAAAATAAAAGTTTCAAGTTTCCTATATGCATAAGACCCCACATAAGGTCAACACTCTAATGACATCATTAAAAAGATAAAACCACAGAGACAAGTAGATTACTTTTGTAAGTGAGAGGGCAAGAGAGGCTAGCCACTCGTGCATCAAGTATTCAGCCCTCAGAAGCAGCAACGCTTAGAGTGCTCCACCAGATACTCACTTGATGCTACTTCAGAGTCTGAACCGAACTGAGGTATCAAGTCTCCATTCAGGCAACGCAGAGAAAGCAGCAATAACTCTGAACCACTTTTTGGAGGGAACCAACAGTAGCACACTGCATTAGTCACCACCACGCCTGTGGGAATTGGGCTAGGAGCAACTGCCTACGGCAGATGAGATAAATATGCCCCTGGGTGTACCTACACGTATAGCAGATGCTGCAATGCACTCCCATACAAAACAGATTGTGGGGCTTCATTCTTGCAAATAACCTGAGCCAGGAGCATCCTCCAGCCCCAGGGGCAAGCGGCACAATACATTTCACCTCGACGGTGAAGCTTCTTTCTGCCTTTCTCACCCCTGCTCCAAAACAAAGTAGCATTATCCACAGTGCCTACCAGAAGCACCTCCCAGCTTACGCTAACCCCAAGGACTGTATCTGGGCATTGTTTGGGATCAGAACTGGTCATAGAGAGAGAACCTGCACCCAGGAGTTGGCTAGCAATTGAACAATATGGACAACCACAGGACAGTAAGCGAGGCCATGCTCTGGCTCTCAGTGAACGTGTCCTAGAATGACAGAATAACCAAGAACAAAGTTTTATTTTGTTTTAGAGGATATTGCTGATACATAAGAATATAATGGTATTCCATGAATATTTTTCCTTTTATCGCACAATCAGAAACAGCTCCAACTCTGCAAAATGTACTTGTAACCTCACTGCTTTCAGATATCATCTTGACAATTTTCAGTTCCCCATAGCTCTCTTGGTTAGGAGAATCAAATCAAAACCACGTTGAGAGATCAACACAGAACCACAAATTATACTTCAAAGTACTAAGGAAGCTTGTGGATTTGTAGATTGTCCTCTTCCAATTTTTAAAGCAGCTGGAACAGAATCTTACTCCAACACTCTTTGCAAATACTGGGCATATACTGTAAGATAACTGTGAATTAAATAGGCAAAAACAAGCCAAAATGAATGAATGGTCCACAGTGTGGACCATCAAACAGCGCACTGGAAAGCACTCTAGAATCCAAGGAGTAGAAAGCAAGACTAAAGGTCAGGGGTATAAAAATAAAACTATTACATTGCAAGAGCTTTTTTCTCCTGTAATAGAAGAGAAATACTCCCGAGAGTATTTCCAAAACCCACACACTTCACGTTTTTTAATTGCACCTCAATAACAACAACAACACATTCCTCTTGCTATCTACACCATACATCAAAGGAAATACTCCACATGCCCATTTTTGTATTTTAATGATTTTGAACTAAACCAATGCTCTGCAGAATGCACACAGGAATCCACTAGGATGGTGAGCGGCCTACTGAGACTGAAGCGAAGATAATCCATAAGAGAAAGCTGACAGTAGTCAGTACTACTGCCATTAGACTGATACTGACTATATGGTATATGGAATGATTTCCAGTGGATTATTTATTATTATTTTTAAAAACTTGGTCTACAAGTCAGAAAAGTTGAAATTTATTACATAGAATAATTCTGCTCACCTCTGATGAGGTTCAATTGAACATCTACACCTTAGGCTCGTCTGATCTTTGCAATATATATTTAGATACTTTTATAAATTATTTCACAAGTTATGAATATTGTATAGCTCACAAATTCTCAGGCAACAGAACACAACTGCTTCTCAGTGGATGCCTTTTTCCTTCATCTTAACACATGCACTTTCTAAGGAAGGTAAGCAGTAGGTATAGATCATGTACACGACCTTAACCTTCAGCTAACTAATCTGTTAGTTAGCCATTAGTAAACCATCTGTTTACTTCTAGAAACCTAGATCTTGCCAGCTTAAAGAAGAACTAATTAATTCTTGTAATTCAATATTATTTCATTTATTATCTTAATAAAATAAATCAATTTCAAGCTGGAAAGACTCATTACTTATCCTTAGGAAAAAAAAAAGAAAAATATTTACAGTAACTCAAAGAAGAAAAAAACAAACACCTCACCAGTAACTTTATCTGCTTCCTAGAAATATGACACTAGTCCGCTAACAGAGGGGAAACTGCAGTATTATACAGCATGTTCATATCACACTTCAATCACAAGTTTACATAAATATGTCAGTGCCTTTTTACATTAGATGTATTTTTATTGCTGGAATGCTCTTATTAAGTTATTTTAGTGCCGTGACATTCACTACTACTATAGAGAGTACGCTTATCAGAAATTGTTCTTCAGGGGAAAACAGTCATTTTACTACACCACTACTGGCTTCCAGTCCACAACAATACAAAAATCAAAATAAAACAAGCAATTATTCTCATTTTTCTTAAAGAAGGACTGGGGTTTGTTTTTTTGTTCTTCTGAGAAGTTACCGAAGCTCCAAATCAGGAACGCTCAAGTCCAGATCTGACACAGAGCTGACAGATGTCAACAGAAAGATCCTCCTGGATTTTGAGACATGAAAAACACAGAGACACAAAACCCATCATACCCTTACAGATTTTTGCACAAGTTATGCATCTTCACTGGGAATTAGCTCTTTGTCCTGCCAGGTTCATGAGCTGTGCATAGCAGAGTTTTAAAGCTGAATACTTCTCAACAAAAATACTGGTATTAACTAAACAGTGTAAGTTAGCATTTTAAGATTTCACAAAATAGCCAGACACTGAAATTCTACATCAGATAATGAAAACTGAGAACAGTTTACCCATCTTGCTGAATGCTTATTTCAGGTACCAAAAACCCCTTTATTCTCTGCATTTTGAACTCATTTACACACAGGAATTAATTACAGTCTATCAAAAGGTTGTGGAAAAACATGCTTACATTGTTCTGATGCAGGACTTGCAGTACTCTGTTGACATTATTTAAGGCATGTACTCGCGTGGAACCTCGTTCTTTAGGCTGAAAATAAAAAGTTACAATCTGCTCACATCAGAATTAACTTGACAGACTAAACAAAATAAATGATAGAGCAAACAACAGGAAATTTGTCTTAATTTTCTCCATATTTACTTTCTTTAATAGGAAAATAAAAAAACACAAATAAGACATCCACAACAATTTCAAAATGAAAACTGGCCAGAAAAATATTCCTCAATTCAAGGCATAGGACAAGCCTTAGATTCAAAATATGTTTCAGTTCATCTTCAGCAAGTCCAGAATTTTTATTCCCAGCATCTGCAGAATTATTAACTGGCAATACAACAACAAAGTGGGAGTTCCCGGGGAAAATCTGAGCGTTTTGAACATTTGCCAGAGTAGTTGAAATTTCTTGGCTCCCCAGAGGGAACAAGCAGCAATTTGTTTTTCTGGCACTGAACGCCTGCTAAATCTTTGCATAGTGGGAAGAAGTTATACTTCCTGACTTCCCCTTCCTTTTAATATCAGGAGAGAAAAAACCACTGCAACTCCTGACAATGCCTGCCACTCCATTTGCTTTTAGGCATTGCAATTTAACTCCTGTGGCAGAACATGGTCATACTGCAAGAGCATGGAGTTGAGCTTGGAACACGGTAATCAACAAAATTAGAAACAAAATTGCTTCTATTGTGTTCAGACAAATCAGAACACAAATTATTAGAGGTCCTAGTGAAATCTATCTGTTTAAAAAAGAAAGCAGGTTTGCAAGGTGAACTCACAAACGGCTGAAGATTCTCCACAAGGTCAAACAAATTTGAAATTTATTATAAACAGTGAAATCAAGAATTTAATCCCAAGGGATGGCACAGGTTTCACCATGCCTCATCTGTTTCTGAAGAGGCTTCAACGTTAGCAGAGGAAGAGTTTTCAGCCCCACACACACTTCTCCAAACAAGAATTGAATAGATTTTGGCCCTCTCCTATCTGTAGATCACAAAGGATTTTTCAATGGAGATGCAGATTTTTGTACTGCCTACTAGTTGTTATGATTTGTTCTTTCTTTTCTGTTTTTTAAAGGATCTTTCATGAGCTTATTAGGAAAAGTTCACAGGTATCCAGCTAAAGGCTGCTCTTCCAGATCATCTAGAAGCAGGCCTTTAAAAGATCTCTGTTAAAAATATACACTATGTGAATAACACCACTGGTTTTACATGCTTTGCTAAACAGCATGTTAACCCTCAAGAAAGGGTTAGATACCCAACTTCAGCCTGACCCTGAATTCCATGAATGTAGTTCATGGGAATTTCACCAGAACTGTAGAGAGCAAGTACATATTACAAGCAAAATAGGTTTTAAAATAAATTAAAATAAAAAAAAAATCGCATGCCACTATTTGGGTTCTGTGTGTTTATTTGTTTTTTTTTTTAATAATGTGAATGACTCAAACACATTTCTCTTACCAGAGGTTTCCCTGTCAGACCCTCCAAAAGGTCCAAAAGTTTCCTTCCGTCTTTCAGATCTGTGAACATGTCCTTAACTGGGGGCTTCCCACTCTGCAGGGGAAAAAAAAAAAAAAAAAAAAAAACAAAAAAAAAAAATAACTTA
>WHYT01016616.1:46277-71332 GCA_009806455.1 Tetrax tetrax | reverse complement strand
TTCACAACGTGCATTAGCTGACATAGATCTCCTCTACCTTCACTTACCTCCTCCTGCTCTGACAGCTGCTAGTCATTGCTAAATGCTGGGTAACAAGTCAGAAAAAGAGAGCTGAACTCAACACTGAACCCCGTTTTCTGGCAAATATCTGTCCTTCCCCAAAATTCATAATGGTTTTTTCTTAACTGTCTGCTTTAATTACGTTTGATACAAATAAAACTATTCACAAGAAATCAGAGTTGAATAGCTGCAGAGCCATATTTTAATCTCTTGTATAGAAACATATCCAAATGTAACTCATAGTGTATCATCCAGCTAAACTAACCGCAGTGAGAATGATGATAAAACCAAGGTCACTTCTTAAAACACAGATGCTAGCTCCAGTGTCTGATACTAAATTAGTCTGGCAAAGAATTTTTCCTGAGAAATTTATTCTCCAATTACTTATACAAGTCATGCTCAAAAACGTGTACATACACATGTTGACACATACTTAGGTAAAGGGTGCGGAAAGGTGTCAGACCAGGATTAACTCATTAAATATCAGCATTTGATAACATTCTGCCATCACGTACTGCCACTTCCCGAGCTCAGCTGTACCCTTTCCAGCACAGTACAGGACAAGTCTTTCCTCCTAGTGCATGCACTTTCCACAGATGATGCAGATACATCACTGCTGCGTAACAACCAAACGAAACCGTTAAAGCGTGCTGGAGCAGAACAGCAAAACCTAAGAGCAAATGCAGGGGAGCCTCTTGTACAGCTTACGGTGTATAATGGGAGGAGATCATCCACACTGCAATTACCCCAGATGCCATCAAAATTTGGTTTGCATCACCACATGGAAGATACTGAAAGTAGGTTGGTAAGGGCCTGAGGAAATTGTTCATATGTCCAGAAAAGCAGACAGGAGGAGCTAACAGAGCTCTCACTGGATGCAGTATGACTCAAATGCTCATTGTGAAAGCAAATACCTGTTAGCTGGCAAAGTGTGGGGTCTCACCAGAGCAGAGTAGAGGGGCAGAATCACCTCACTTGACCTGCTGGCCACGCTTCTTTGGATGCAGCCCAGGATGCGGTTGGCTTTCCGGGCTGCAAGCACACAGAGCTTCTTGTCCACTAGCACACCCAAGTCCTTCTCCTGAGGGCTGCTCTCAATGCATTCATCCCCCAGTCTGTACTGGTATTGGGGATCACTCTGACCCAGGCGCAGGACCTTGTACTTGGCCTTGCTGAACTTCATGAGGTTCACATGGGCCCACTCCTCAAGCTTGTCAAGGTCCTTCTGGATGGCATCCCTTCCCTCTTGTGAATCATCAGCACTGCCCGGCATGGTGCCATACGCAAACTTGCTGAGGGCACACTTGAACCCACTGCATGTCATTGATGAAGATATTGACCACTACAGGTCACAATACAGACCCCTGAGGGACACCGCTTGTTACTGATCTTCATTTGGACACTGAGCAGTTGACTGCAACTCTTTGGATGCAGCCATGAAGCCACTTCCTTTTCCCCTCTACCAGTTCATTCATCAAACCTGTATCTCTCCAATTTAGTGACAAGGACCTCATGGTAGACAGTGTCAAAGGCATTACAGAAGTAAGGCCTTTATAATTGTATAATTAATTATAATTATATAATTAAAATAACGCACACATGTATAACAAACTGATAACACCAGAACTGAGAATGCTATAGCTGTATATCCTCAATAAAACTTCTGGACCTAAGTCAAAAAATTAAAAAAAAAAAAAAAAAAAAAAAGGATTTGCTGAAAAAGCAGAAAGACGCCTTGTTTCATGCAGTGCAACAAGGGTGTTGAGAGCATACAGCCTTCTTTCTTCGTTTCCCATTCCCTCACTCCACATGCATGAAAACAAGCTGAATGACTTCCTGCTTTCAGTCATTCATTTTGGCAGGTCATGGTACGTCCCAGCCCTATGCAACACTCCCTGCTGTGACGGTGGAAGTAATTCAGATGCACTTTTTCAGGAGAAGAGTTTTTCCATTTCACTGGCCATCAGAGCCTCACATCTTGCTGTCAGTTTAAAGAGTCAGCAGAAGAGTATTAAATTATTTCTGCAATCTAAGCTACGCCTTGCTGGTTTATTAAAGTATCCGCTATCCACAAAACTGAGACACAGCATCACACCAAGCCTCTGTATTTCATGAAGCCTAGCAAAATGCTCTCTTTGGGAAGGAAGTCAGTTCACAAAAAGCACTTCTACAAGCACGAGGTGACTGAAGTTGGCTAAGAAAGGGCTGCAGCACCCACCCCGCCAAACCCATCACCACCCTCCACTGCAGCAAACCTGCTCCACCTGCTTCCCACACACCCACCTGAGGGACATGCAGGTACCTGGTGGCAGCAACCACCCAGGCAGCCCCAGCTGTCCCAGCAGGGCACAGAGCCAGCCCACAGCACTGCTGTCGCAATGGGAGCAGAGACCGCACATGCATTGCGCTCTCTTCTGCTCGCACTGCCTCCTCCCACCCAGGCGTTTTCCTCACACCTAGACACACATTTCCACCCAGAATCTGCTATCTGAGCCACGTGGTCTGCAGTCAGGAACCATCACCACTCCATCCTCCAGTGCAGAGCGCAGCTGGATGCCCGCCAGCTTTCCTGGGACGCAGTGAGATAGCAACCTGCTGTCCTTCAGGAAGTCTTTTACTTTCCTTTTCCAGACAAAACAGCTGGGTATCCCAGCTTCTGACAGCTGTGTGACTCAAAGTTCATTAAGCTTAGAAAGGAGCTGGAAAATAATTTTATAAAACGTCAGCCCAATGGATGGTCCCATACATCCCTTTCCCAAGAGAAGACAAGGAAAAGTTCTAGGGCAATGCTGGCAGAACGGTTACGCATGCCCTCCTGCGCCAGGCCCGGGCCAGCCCAGAGCCAGGCCAGGCTGCTGCCATCACCACTGTGTCCTTGTGAGAAAACACACGTAGAGCCCCATCTCTTCACACGTCAGACCCACCCCTGAGGCTACCGGGGGAGGCTGCTGTGGCAGCACAGAGGCAATCTGGGAACCGCAAGGCACAATCACTAAGGCTGGACCGGTGCTTCTAGTCAGGGAGCCTAATCCAAACCAAGTTCCAGTGGGGCCAGGAACACTCTGAGCCCTGGCTCTGACCCACCACCCCAACTCCCACCATGGAGGACCTGAGCTGCCCCATGGAGACAGCACTGCCCCCAGCCACGCTGGGGTGGGGCAGAAGTCCTCTCCCACCCTACAGCGTAAGGCATGGGGCCTCTGCAGATTGAGTCCCTCACCATTCCTGCCCACACCCATACTGCTCACTCCTAACCTCCAGAAAGCCATCTGGCCTTCTGAAAAAAAGTCTGCACCCACAGATAGACACACACACAAAAATATACATATCTACTGTATATACAGCATATGTATCTGTCTTTTTCAGAACTGACAATATTTTACTCATTTTCTACATACTTAAAGACTACACAAGTACGGAGCAGTTTAGCCTCCATCAGCATCCCGTAAGGAGAAACAGTCCATCACTGGGCATAATGGATCAAGCAATTTAAGTGTTTGCCGTGTAAGAGTGACAGGGACAAACCATACCAAGCCCTTCAGCAAGGGCAAATTGCTACTCATGGTTGTGTTGGTGAGTGCTCAAGGAGCAGCCTACATTGTGCTAAGCACTGTACAAATACGAAGCAGATAATAGGTCCTTTCTCAAAGATAAAAAAGGGTCCGGTTTGTACTACAAAGATAGCATAAAGGACAGACAGGGACACACCGTGTGCCAGGAGAACCGTGCCAGTTCAGGGTGTAAAACATTCAGATCCTCCTCGCTGAGCACTTATCAGTTAACAGAAGGTAGTTTTTCTCACTTGGCTAATGTAATACACCACACCACACAAAACCTAGCAGAAATCTCCTTCCCTCAGCCTGCCCAAGGGGGCTTTGCCAGCAGAGCTACACACAGAATTGCTGTAGTAGAGAGAAGGGCTTGTCAAGACAGATGAAAGAACTTAATTAAAAGACTTGACTTAAAAAGAGGCCACATTGGTTCCCAAATGCTTTAAACCAGCACTGACAGCAGGAAAGGAGTCAATTCATTTAAACAGGCATCAGGGAAAGAGGAAGAAGGAAGAGGAAAGGGAAAGGAAAGCAGAGCAAGAGAGAGGAAAGCAAGAGAAATAGAAGGTGGAGACAGCAAGCATTCTGGGGTCAGTCCTGCTTGTGCTTTTACAAACTTTGCATGGTGACACATTCACAGGACTCACGCACAAGGATCAGAACCAATCCACCTTGTTCAATTTATTCCAACAAACATTTTGGTGCTAGCCTTTGCACTAACATGAGGCAGAGGGGAGAAAAAGAACAAACTTTTGCTAGTTATCCATAGCAGAAAACACTTTTTCTGTTGATTCATCCCTCATGGGGCAGTAACAGTGGTGGCTTCTGAACGATCTTCGAGCTGCAGAGCAGATGCTAGCCGCGCATCTGCGGCTAGACTGGTTACTACAGGCATCAGTTTTGTGTGTTCCAGCAGGACACCAGCGCCATTTGGGAAGGAAAGCCCACGCACAGCGATCTCGCAGCAGCCGCAGCTGCCCTCGTATGCCCGCTGGCTGTCTTTCAGCCCCTCTACCCGATCAGGTTTAAGAGAGGATGACTCACACTTCCTCATGTGCATCTAGGATTACTTGTGAAGAAGGGTCATCAAGGCCAGCCAATATGACTCTGCAGAAAGTATTCCTTCTCTTTGCCAGGAAGCGTTCCCAGGAAATAGGAAGAAGATACAAACAAAATCCAGACCAGATTTTTTTTTTAAAAGTCATCCAACGCTACTGACAGTAGAAAGACCAGCCATCAACATTTACAGTTTGTTCTACTGAAGCCACAGGCAGCTGCAAGGCAGCAGTCTTCCTTGAATATATTTTACAGGAGAACATTCTGAACTTTTCCTTTATTAGTAATGGGGAACTGTATCAAACTGAGCCAAGTTATAGGGAATTAAAGGGAGACAAATTCTCAATAAGATAAACCCTCCTTTTTTAATACAAGCTATTATTTATCATTTTATCACAACTAGTTATGCTTTTTGTATATTTTTCTTGAGCATGAGATTATATACAAAGTTAGTCATTAACTGTAGGAAGAAATTTTAATGCCTATCTAGTTGTTTAACTAGAAATGTGCAGTTTTCTTTTACGTCATCATAGTTACTTGCAGTAGAGAACTTACATATTCTTTAAATCGGTAATTACTGAAGGTATGTTATTAAACCTAACTCTTTTCCAATAAATGAATGCTATTTGAGAGCAAGAGATCAGTTACCTCTATTTCGCACCCTCCTCAGTGACACTGATTCAGTCCTCCTAGTGACAACATTCAAACTGGGATGAAAGGTCCTCTCCGTTTCACAGTAACACACGCTGGCTGTCACCAGGGAAGGAATGCAGACTGTAAAAGCATACGTATGACCTTCACCAGCCACCAAGGGAATGCGGTAGACGAGTTCTGGCTGCTCAGAGCAGTGCTGGGAAAAGCCCTAGTTGCCATTTGGATCATCTGCCACTTCAGAAACACCAAAACACCCTGAAAGGATATCGGAAGCAGTACATCTTGATCTTCCATCAGATTCTTCTGATCTTCCAGTGTCACTTGTATGAAGGTCAGAGTTGTCTTTTGTTAATTATGCTTAACCAACAGACGACTATTTTAACATCTAATAAGATGCTCAGTAAATAGCTCAAAACAGTAATAGAGGTGCAAAGTCCCCTTTTCCCCTTTTTCTTGAGAAGGGGGAAATATTGAACAGGTTGGGCACTTAAACTAGAACATGAACCATTCATAAAGTTCAAGTACATTCCTAGGGAACTCATGGTAATCACCTACTTAGTTTAAACTAGACTACAAACAACATAAGGAGTAAGAACTGCACTTTATAATGATCAATACAGAGTAAGAAACGTGCCAAGTGCTGCTACATCATGAGGCCAGTACATGGGAACTCAATGTGGGAAACAATTCAGAAAACAAAAAGGTCATCATAAAAAGTAAACAACCACGTCAACAAATAATCTTGCCAATTTCTAATTTAAGACCATAGTCATTGTTTACAGAAGATTTTTTATTAAAACATGATACTTTTTTTCCATTCTCCTTCCACTGACATCCAGGAGTTGTACAGCAGCATACATAACTACGAGCTCTACTGTGACAGATGTATTTTAGTTGAGTGCGCCCTACTCTATGCTGAATATGTCTGAGTAGTTGTGGCATCTCTACCAGACAGAAATAGCAAAACTATTAATTCAAGTATCAATTAAGAAATTAATAAAAAGTTACAATCACAGCAAGAAAACCACCTAACAGATCAAATTAAATATCACTACTGATGCTTAAAAATAAAATAATTACAAGCAACTAAATAGCTATTTAAAACTCCAGACTAACAGGAAAAAAAAAAAATAATAAGGTAAAACTCATCACTGAGACACACCAGAAAGCTTGCTTCTACTAGGTGACAGACATGAGTTTAAGGAGCAGCAAAGCTGAAAAGTTAAAGATATCTCAATCCACAGAAGACCTGAAATACTTAACTGACAGGATGGAAGGAGGGAAAAACAGATAAAAGCAGATATTAGACATAGCAAGGTAGCAAAACAAACACAAGGCATCAGCAACTCTCTGTGGGTCTTTTTTTTTCTCCCCAGTGTATCCGTTAATGCATTTACATAAGCTTACATTATGATAATATGTTTAATGTAACAGTACTAATCCCAGCTGCCAATTAAGCCCTGTTATGTATAATTACCAGCAGTGACAGTTGGGACCATGCTTCTTAGCACTGTCAGTTATTTCTCCTGTAGGACTGGAAGGTTATATTCCCCTCCCCTACCTTTTTTTTTTTTTTCTTTTTAAAGCCAGCTAACTTCAGATTATAACTTGGTTGCTTGAAAAAAAAAAAATAAAAAAAAATCCTGCTAACCTGGTTGACTATTGTTTTCATTAGCAATTAAGAGGTAAAGGGACAGATTTGCTTCAGTGCCTTTACCAGGTTCAGCTGTAGTGCCTGAGAAGGTCACACAAACACAAATACATAAACACTGCAACAACTGGGATAACTGAGACCATGAATCAGAGTCAAACTCTAACCCAAAGCCCAGAGCATTAACCAAATTCAGCAGTAATTACAGTCTGTGTTACTACACCGAGCACTGAAGTCCAGGAAGGGAAATGCTGCCTGCACCCTGTTCTTGGCGCAGCAAACAGCAGCAGTTGAGAAGAGGGCAGAAAACTGGCAATTCTCATGCTGTAGCTAAATCTGGGAGAGACCGTGAACTGCTTCATATTATTGCTTTTATGCTATAAATGAGTCATCTTTACCACATATCATACCCATTAGAGAAGAAAAGTTTTATTTCCTTGCATCTTGTTCAATTCACATCCTGTCTGACAACTTCTCAGAAGGAGGGACTAAGTAATCCAGTTATAAAAAAAAAGTAAACTAAAAATTGTATTTTTTCAAGGCCAGTTCATACAAACACTAATTCTTTTCCATTCAGGTTGTTCCTCAGGTTAAGACCAAATTTTTAATATGCTTTGGCTATCTTTGAGTGAGGTTACATTTCACAGTTTAATTCAACAGTGGAAAACAGCAGAGCAATTAGACTGGAGAATACCAGTGGTCAAGTATTTCCTTTTCCACATCACAAAAACTAAACTGGAAAAAGGACTACAGGCCATCTTCAGTGATGTCTCCTTGGACAGATAAAATTGCCTAATCAATCTTTTTGATCTCTCTTCTTGCATGACTAATACATTCAACTCCATAATTCTGGCCAACACAGATGTCAGGGCACCAGCACAGGACATGGAGGATCATGATCACAGAAATACACGTGACAAGAATGCTGCAAATGCTGAAACAAACAAAGAAAAAAGAGACATACAGTCTTTCCTATATAAGAAGAATGAAATGGAGAGCTTGGATTGGAAAGAGATGGGAGTACACGACAGAAAGGGGAGGGAGGCAGAGCTCTCAGGCACGCAAGGGTTTTGAATGCAGATCCCAACACCTTGGAACAATGCCCTCAGCTGGCTCCTGTTCGACAGCAATCCATACCCACAACTTATGACCTGATGGGGGGGGAGGGAGGGAAATCCAGTGTCCTTTTCACCAGATCTCCAGGGGTTTACGTTCTTTTTGCAGAGGACAACTTTCCTAGCAATCAAGTGTTTTCCACCATCCCTGTGGGAAAACTTCACAAAAAGACACAATTCTTTGGGGAAAAAGGAACAGTCTCCATTTGCCCATGCTGGATCTGTGAACTACTCCTAGAGTGACAGCACTAAGCTCCGACAGGCTGTGACAAATCTGACTCCATGGCTCTAAATTAAGACTTAGGGCATCATGTTTCTTGTGCTGACTCTCAGTCCTACCTGCCAAGTTCAGGAACAGCGGAAGAGGAGAGGAATCAACCTGAAAGCAAACTGTGGAAAACGGGAACATCAAAGTCAGCAAAGACTGACTCCTGCAAGAAGATAAAGAGAGAGCAAGGCTAGGACTGCTTAGACAAAGAGAGATGCAAAAATAGGACCAACCACACATGCATCAAATCCTGAAAGGGCTGGGAAGGATGTGGAGTGGCAGAAAGGAAAAGAAAGGACACACAGAGCGGGTCTGGAGCTTTAACATGAAAAATTGGGTCTTTTGGATAAGCAACTAAGTGACAAGGACAGAAGTGGGAATTAAACAGACAAAGTGACCAAAACTCCAGATTTGCCAGGATTTGCTGGGCAGGCAAGCTTTCTGACACAAGAGTAAGTGTCACATAATAGTAAGTGAGGGAGTAGAAAAAAAAAAAAAATTAAAAATAGGGTCATAAAGTAGGAGTTAAGAAAGTAAAGAGAACAGGGCAGAAAAAACTGTACTTGCAGGGTCTAAAGTGGGACACGAGACTCTAGAATCCCTCAATATGCCTATCAAGTCTTCTGGAAACCTAGAGCTGCGAGTGCGACTACCCAGCCACGATGCTATGGAATTATCAGCTGACGTGTCTGTACGAAGGATCTAAGAGCCCAAGGTCTGCTGATATGCCATGCAAATAGATACAGATTGAAACCACCGAGAAGCCTGGAAAAGTCAAAACTAGAGCCGATTGCAAAAAGTTTATTCATTCCCCTTTTACCTATGTGCAACAAATAATGTATGGATAATGGAACAGTAAGTTATCCTGTGGACCTGAATTCAAACTCTAGTTTTAGCCAAGAGTTCCCCTGCAACTTATCGGAATAATTTAAAGCACAATTTTACATACAGGTAATAACTAACTGTGTGCCAGATTAAGAGACTTCCCTAGATGATTAAACCGACACAGGCATCATCATCTTGAAGTCCCTTCTCTGTGCTGATCAAGCTCCATCTGAAAATCAACTACGTATTTCAGACAGTTTGCTTGAGTATGCAGAAGAGATGAACCCTCTGAGCTCTGTCATAAGACTCAACAAGAACTCTGGTTTATATGAAGATACTACAGCAATGTCAAATCCTCTGGGTAATTTAACCACAGTCTCAGATGGGGCACTCAAAATTAGTAGCTACTTCTGATATTTACCTTTATTCGCAGTGGCTGTAAACACAGAAGATAGTACTCTGTGTTGCAGAAAGGTGTTCTGAAAATATATCTATTAATACTTGCAAGCTACTAAGTATTAATGAAAAAATTACAGAAAGGGATAAAGGAATAGAAAAAAGAATAGAAAGCACAGTTTTACAGTGTTTGATGAGCATACATTAACTATCCGTACAACTAGATGCCTTAACTGGGGGGGCTATACCACTTACTCTTGAAATTAAACCAGACAGAGAAATGGGAAAACATACAATAAGGAAAAACATCACTTACTTGAAATTAGACCAGACAGAGAAATGGAAAAATATACAATAAGGAAAAACATCACATGGCTTAATATAAAGATGCTTGGAAATGCTCTCTATCAATATTTATTTGAATGCAACTTCCCTATTGATTAAAGCTTGGTAAAATAAACTGTTTATCTAAAAAAAAAAATTATTCCCTTTAATTTTAAAAGAATATCCTTACTACAGAACCACCATAAGCTTGTGAGTTGAAGCATATATGGCTCTGCTAAGGTAAAGATTTCTACAGCGAGCACTGAGGCTTGGCTGAGTACATTTACTGACCTTCAGACTAAATCTCCTTTAAATACACTGTGCCTTCATTGCAACAAAAAAAAAAAAAAGATGCAAATGAGATGCATTTTGTTCTAGCACAAGTTCAAATGAAGAGCACAAACACAAGTTACCATATTGTGAACTAGAGCAAGAACTTGTATCTCACTCTGTAGGTGCCCAAAGCAGATACGGGTACCTCACAGCACACTTCAGTACATTATGCAATTGCCATTTTAGGATTTTTGTATGCCAAACTAGTTCACAGAGGCTCAGCTGCTTACTTTTTATTTATGTGTTTAAATTAAGGGCAACTACAATATAATTAACGTGGAAGGACAAGTAAAATTCTTGGAGTCAACTTTGCAATTCCATACAAAATTCTCCAGTTACCATTTTGTTTTCTGCAATGTAAGTCAGATTACATTTACTCAGCCTCTAAAAACCTCTCTATCCCACTAAGCAGCTGAATCAATCTAGTTCACAGAAAAGGAATTTAAAACAATCCAAATGACTTGGTAAATGTAAAAACTTCAATGAGACTGAAATCAGTCTCTTTACATTTTCAAGGCAGAGTTGAAACTAGGTGTTGTTACACGAGGTGATTTCTACTTAACCCCAGCAATTTCCTTGCAATCCAAACATGCCAGTCTTCATAAAGCTGCATCTTGTCATGGCAAAGTAGCCACGATCAAGTTTGAATTGGATGTGCAGCAGTTGGGAGTATGTCCTTTTATACAAGTCTCTTATTATTAGCATGGCTCTCACAGCTTCGGGTGGTTTAATGGGCCATGAAGTTACAGAGTTAGTTCAAATCCAACAAGTATCTGACCATAACAAAAGGAAAAGCCACTTTATAAAATATATCCGTGGGTGTACAAGTATAAAGACTGAAAACAATGTTATCTATTTCAATACAGTGTTCATAACACGTATAAACCAGTCACATAGCACTTTCTCAGTATCACTGTCATTTCTGTGTTTATGCCAGAGTAAGTCTCTACAAAACAGGCCTTCCCTCCTCGCCACGTTTTTCACTCCTTAGGTGATCCTGCCCTGCCTAACCCTCCTCCTGCGAGACCATCCTTCCTCTCAGCGGCGGTCAAAAGCAGAGCGTAGAGCAGCGGGTTATGCACACACACTCCTCCCCCGAAGAGCAAACTAACCAAGAATGTGGTGGATGAAGAGTGCCGGATATCAGCTTTCAGCCAAAACAAACCTAAGCCAAAGTGAATCAACCAAGGCCACGAGCCTCGCATTGCCCAGCGTCTTGTTGCACAGGAAGGGAAGGAAGGTAAAGAACTTCAGAAGGGCAGCGCTCCAGAGGCAGCCGTTCATTGCTATAGCACTGCTTCGCTTTATTTAAAAAAGTAACTCCGCACACGTATTCTTTCTTCTGTATTCATACCTTCTTTCAGGATTTCACATGCATGCTCCTTTTCACCAACAAGGTGCAAACTAGTAGTTATCCCACTTACAGCACCCACTTGGCAGGAAAAAAAAAAAAAACCAAAAAAACCCATGAGTTTTCTCTGATAATAGCCCAGGTTCCTTCACACATTCAAAATACAAACTAGAGAAACTTCCCACACAGTCACCGTACTCCTGGGCTACGTAATGTTTTTCACTATCAGCCGAACAGCATAAAAAGCAGGCTTTAAATAGCGTCCCAAAGCAACCACCACTTCCTTTCTCATTCCTAAACAAGATCCTCAGTAAGCTTCAAGCCAGTAAAGAGAATTAAAACAAGAAACATACGGCATAAGAGCCAAGGAAAATTCAAAATGAGCCAGCAATTATACAAAATTTCACAGTCAGAACTCAAGTAGCAACACGAGGTGGCTTCAACTGGGGGTTTGCAGAGTATTTTGGATGAGTAAAGCTGACACAGCAGCACTGAGAGCAAACACAGTGACTAGGGTTCAAAATCTGATGTACTGCACTCAGAAAACTGCATGAAGAAATAAACTGCACAAAGTAAGAGGACTAACACCCAGACATCATCATGCAAATAACTATTTTAATATATTAACAAACAGAATCTTTTATTATTTCTTAAACAAGACATGTAGTATCAAAACTTTTATGTGCACAGGGAAACAGAGAGGCAACAAACATTACAGTATTTTATCTGTTTTCATTACACATTGACATATTTTACTAGGAGTATCCTACAAGAGTAAGAGCAACATATATTTAACCAATATTGTTCTAAACAGTGAATCAAACGAAATAAAGAAGCACTTTCAACCCAACATTACCTTGGAAAACCGAGCATTTATCCATTTTGTAAAGGTCTTTTTCTGTACATCATTGTGTTCATCTGAAGAGAGAAAGTAAGAAGAAAACAATGAGTGAAAATGCATTTTTCTTAGTCCTAGATTGCTCAAAACAGGCCATATTAAACACTATCCTGACCCAGTGGGTGATTTTTTTTTTTTGTCTAATCTATTAATAAAGCTGTTCAAACCTCTACAAAACTTTGGTACTCGCAGAGCCCCAGAAATGTTTCAACTTTGCTAGCCACCTCAACATCTCCTTTGCATTAGAATCAGTCTCTCGGCACTTCCCGGGCAGGATAATGATGCATTAAATTCACAGGCTTCCCAGCTGGTGAAAAGCAACCTATGAAACCATGGGCTTTTCATCAGACTTTGTCAACACTCTTTTGCCCAGATGCATGACTTCAAAAGCTGCTGGAGGTCCTTTTTCAAGCTTCTGATGCAGAAAACAGCCTCCTTTAGCACACAGCACAGCAACTGCTGCTAGCAAAGTTGCTCAGACAACCCTTGAAGAACTCACACCCTTACCCACACTCAAGCCTGGTTTCACATCTGGGCTAGGAACTGCATTAGTGATCAGTTGCAGTCAAGTTCAGCGAGCATGTAGGAAGGGCTCAACAGCTAGGCAGGCATCTACCGGCTTTGAAGTACCACTATCTACAGCCTAGGAGACAGCTGGAAGGACCCAGTAGGACAAGAAGGAAGGACAGGAGAGCATCTACAGCTCAAAGCAGAGTGAGAAGCAGTGGCCTCCAGCTGAGGGAAGATTGCTTCCCAGGTTGTTGAAGGAAGCCACGTGGGAATCATCTACCATTTTATAGAGCATGCCACTAAACCAGGCTGAGTCACCTCCAGCACAGCTCTGCCTATATCACAGGACACCTCTTGGGTAAAATGCACTGAGCAGTAGGAAGGACGAGACCATGTCTCATCACCTGCACTTAAATGACACTGAGTTACCTGCTGCAATAGACTAGGCAAAGGAAGACGTCTCACCATGGATTTTCGGGCCTGCTTGCTGTGGCCAAGAAGAAAAGATATGCATGCAGCCCGTGAAAGGCTTTAACCTCCAAATCCATGCAGCAGACCACAGCCACGGTAGGCAGTGCCTTCCACTGTGCAAACTCAGTTTGTCAGCTGCAGCCTGGACCATAACCATCAAAAGGCCTTCAAGACTCCAACGTGCTTTTTGACAGACCAGCCTGGAGATGTGTTTCAGGCACCCACAGCAGACTGCTGCCCTGGATGCTCTCTTGCAGAACCTCCTGGTGCCAGTTGGTACTGATTTTGCCAAGCTCCTTATCACAGCAAAGCATACCACCATGGTATTCAGACCATCTTTCCCTGCACTGGGATGAAGCCATGAAGAATTCAGATGTTCCATTTCATGAAATCATGAAAAGGGAAAAAAAAAAAAAAAAAAAAAAAAATATATATATATATACATACACAGTCTGAAGATAAATCAGATAAATCAGATCACGATTAAAAGGCACCACTTAAAAGATCCTATGCCTCAGACAGCAACAACTGAGACTGTTGTACATTAAGTTCTGCCTACAAAACCCAGATGTTAATTAAAAAGAAAGTCACAGAACACTAACAGAAGATCCCTTAGGTAGATGACCTCAAAATTTCCTCTTTCTTGCCCAACACGCATCTGAAAGTGTTGCCATTTACGTCTAATATCTAGCCACGGATCTGATACACACGGGCTACTGGAGCAGTGGAGCAAGCGACCAGGTGTTTTCTATGCAACAGAGACGAACAAGGAACAGTGGCTAAGGCTCAGTCCAAAGAAGAGGTGTCATTAGTAAGACACCAATGAGATTGTCCCAACAGTTGAAAAACTTAATAAGCTTTAGGAAAACATTCATGTCAATGTAAAATAAAACCTCAGTTCTTTTAGGCTATGGCTGAAAAACCCGCTTTCAGCACACCAAAGAGTGCACATCTGCTCCAATGTGGCAGCCAGCAGCCGCTCTTTCACCCTTCTGTGCTTCTCCTCTTTGCCATCTAAAGCTGATCCAACACAGCCTACTCATCAGTTGCACCTTGAGCTCAACCAGAAACCAAAGATAGCCCAATGCAGAAAAAGACTTTTCTGAAAGAGCTTCAAGATACCTACAGTGTGTGCACAGCAGGCCATGTTTGAAACAGCTCTTTGAAATTCAAGGTGTTATTCTGCAGGAATGTAATTACCTAAAAGATCTCATTAACCCCACTCCCTTCCCTCAGTGAAAGATAGCGCCTTGCCAAAGACAGATAGGATATACCAGCAGGATACTCTGTGCCAAGTACCCATCTCACAGGAGGCTGACAGGGTCAAGACTTAAACTCCAAATATACTGAATAGATTTAATCCATTTTTTCCCCTCCGAGTCTGTTTTTTGGGGGTATTTTGTTTTGGTTTTTAGGAGACAGGACCAGACTAGATTATTAACTGCCACTGTTGGACCAAACAGCTAGCTTTGTACAAAACTCAGTCCCGGATTCTGTCCAACTCCTGGTAATGTTTTGGTTTTTTTACATTAATTTTACACTAATTGCAAATACTATTTGTACTGAATGTATTAGGATTTAAACACCCTTCTCTAAGTATCATTCAGTAACTTCCGTTCCTTTTCTTCCAACATCCCCAAGTACACACCTAGTACCAGGATGCTTTCCTAAGGCTCAGTCTTGCCTTTTTCCTTCCTTATGCTTCTGTGAGAATCAAGAGTAACTCCCAAAAGTTCAAGGTCTCACATTCTTTTAGCATGCTTACTCCTTAAGATGATAAAGGCAAAACACAAACAGAGGCCAAAGATAGTTGTATTAACTGTGAAAAAGGTAACGGTTATGAAAAGGGTCATGGATTTATAAATCCTGTGCACTAGGAGCTCTGCACACCCCACTTTAATGGTGAAAGAAATAATATGAATGTATATACCCCTCCTAGTTCTTCATTCTGAGCATCCTTTCTATTTTAGTTAAGCAAGGAACCAGAACCCCCACAACCCTCATCTTCTCAAAACATCCTGCTCGGTTACAAAACCCATAGATGACACTTACCCAGCCAGACTTTCTTTTCATGTTTGCTTTATAAAGCCTCTGAAAATAGGATTTTTGTAATTGGCCATTATAGCTAGGGCTTTCAGCTATAAATGTCCAGAAGTAAATTTATAACGGAAATGCTGATGCTTTGTTAACAACAGTGACAAGTTATTTTATCCCTCAAATTAATTTTCTTTAGATTCCTACAAGTCTGTAAAGCTAACCCCTGGAGGCTGTCATTATGATTTGGATAACAAATTAGCCACATCCAGTCAAAGAAACAATATTACCATTCAGCAAAGCATGCGGTACTCCAGCCAGTCAACTTCTCGCACCAGACATTAAAAATGTCAGCAAGTCACAGCCCAGCGAGAAACAAATTCACCAAGCCGCTAAAACATTTGTGTTTCCTTTCACACTGCCACAGCCTGACAACAAAAGCCAAGGACTGATTGGGGGCCAAATTCTGCTTCATCACCTACCGACTGTTTCCTCTGGGCAACGCGGCTCTGCCGGCCCTCCAGTCACTTAATGGGCTTGTAATGGCCAACGTCAGAACAGTTTGTTCCTTTAAGAGGAAATAAAAAGAAACCTAAACACACACACACACACACGCAGAATTAAACTCTTGTGATGACAACAGAGAGAAGAAAAGCTTCCTATCCTGGATGCTTGTTTGCTGAAGCCTGTTTCTGTTATACAACATGATGGATGCCCGCACAACTGGAGTACGCTCAAAACAACCGGCTCTTGTGACTGGATGCCCCAGCCTGCGCCTGGACATTCAGTCGCCCCCAACAGCCGCTTTCGTGGCTGTACCTACCTCCTCCGCCCTCAGCACTGTCCCCCAGTTGTATCGGGGCACTTTGAAACCACAGCTCAAGTCCAATCTATTACCTTGTGAATATCATGTTCAGGAGCGAAAAGGGATCTAAATGATCTAAAAATAGAGGTAATAACAAAAGCCTCGCTGGATTGCAGTTTGCCCTTTACTCAACCTCTGCTTCATACGGAGAGCCAGCCTTCTTATTTCCCCAAAACGCATTACATGCTTACATGACAGAGCAGTGTTATGGAGTCTTTGAAAGACAAAAAGTTATCACACCCAAAACAGCTGGCAGAGCAGCACTACAATCGAAGTGCCCTGGAGAAGTGTTCAGTCTAGACTGGCAGAAAAAGTACAGAAATTGCCCAACCATTCCAGCACAAGTTACCAAGGGTCATCTCACATTTTAAAAACTTAAATCTGCCTTCCCCGCCTCATTATTGAAGTTCTCATTTAAGTTCTCAGCAAAGGAATTTAGAAATAAAAGAAGGAATTAGCCTGTGGGTTTCAATTAAGACACTTGGAATGTAACAAAGTCAGAAACATCCCTTTGCCTAAGCCTTTAGGCAAGCAAGAGTATTTATCACAGATACCGCCCCACCCAGAAGTAGCGTGCGTCTGAAACCCTGACAACTTTGACAGAAAGATGATGGGAAAGAGTTTTGTATTCTTGGGTGCAGGATTTTCCGGTTAGAAAAGACATTTTGAAAGCAACTATCTTTTTGTCAAACTCACTCAGACTAATTCACGTATAAAAAGACACAAAATAAGCATCTAAAATTTGAGGATGGAAACCAGCGTGGTTTTTATCCCCGCTAGCAAGAGGCAAAAAGCCAAGTAAGCCACAAAGCACCAGAGTTTGTGACCACCGAGCGCACAGAAGAACTTCTGATGCTCATCAGGGCTACTGGGCCCCGACTTCATTAACACAGAATAAACCTTATCAGCAGCTCTGAGGTTTTAGATTGAGCTTTTTTGGAGGGAGGGTGTCTGGTTTTATTAACGAAACAGAAAGCAAAAATTAAGATTGTTCTGCAGATCCTCCCTTCTCTTGCAACACCATGGTAGAATAAATGGCTACAGCAACAAGTAAATCGCTTGTAAGCTTTCACCTTTGCACTGCAATTTTAATTTCTGCAATAAGTTGTGAGCACAAAGATTTCCTTCATTCCTTCTCCTTCCCTCTCCATGAAACTTCAGCAGTCGGGTAAAACCGCAGTTATATTAATAGTGCCTCTAACCAAAAAAAAAAAAAAAAAAAAAAAAAAAAAAAAAAAAAAAAAACACAAAACTAAGAAGCCCCTTGCACCTCACTCTGTGGTGTTTCCAAACAGCAGATACCATCAAGAACAAGACACCACGAACAAGTAACCTGGACCACCTCCCGGTTCTCACGGAAGTGTGCTGTGAGCCTAAGGTAAATTGTATTTACTTCACAATAAAGAAATTCCCCAGCAACTGATAACTTCGAAGAAGGCATCCTCGCAGCTGAAGCAATATTAAAATAGCTGTTTCCATACCTCCCAGCAGAAGCAATCTAACATGCCACACTGTCGGTCTCAGTGCATTGGAATGACACTTAGAAAGAAGCTAGAGAGAACAGCAGGCTCTCGGGAGCCAGAAATAATGCTGTGGCATGACACGCTGCGCCTGAAGACCCACGCTGGTCAGCCAGCGACCCTGCTTTTTTCACTGGACAACAATGCAAAACCAAGAATTGGAGACAAAGTGTCCCGACACCCACACGGGGCTGCTCTGGAGGGTTGCCAGGGCCCAGCAAGCCCATGTTTCACTCCAGTAGCCTGCAATGGCTCCCTAACCTTTGGACTTATCCTGCAGCATCAGCTCCCAGCCCCAGGAAGCCTTTGTGTGCCATACAATTACATCTGGGCACATATTTCACAAACTGAAAGGTCTGAGGCTTGAAGTTTCTGCCAAAATCTTTGGTTCGAGCAAAGGGTTTCAGCTATCAGCAAGTGCACTGTGGGGAAAAAAAATTCAAATAACTGAAATAAAGTTATCACGAATACCTCTATGATGACAGAGAGCGGACTGGATTACACACACCCCGTAGATATCGAAGGGGAAGCTTCACCCACAGGGAGAGGAAGATGCCCTCGCCCTCTCCCTGAGCTCCCAACCAACACGATAGGCACGTGGAAAGAGAAGAGAAAGGTGGATAATTCCTGCCCAAAATCCGGTGATTAAGATGTTTGTCAGTAAGCAAACAGGAGGACACTTAAGAAAGAGACAGAGTAACTTTATACACAAAAATAAAAGGTCAGAATCACAAACCAGATGTACTACAGCCCATTTTGTTATGAACATAGTTTAGGTCTTTGCATTTCCGAGCGGTTACAAATAAAACAGAATTGCTTTCCACAAGTTGGTGTTAGCCATCTGCTCTTTTTTTCTCTGCCCAAATGAGAACTCTTATTAGGCTCACTTGCATTCATGGAGGCGATTCACAGGATATAAGGTCAGAGGGATCATTGTGATCATCTAGCATAATCTCCTGCATAACAGATCCCCACAAAAAGCCCATCTGCATGCCAGCAGGAAGCAGACGCACAACAGATGTCAGAGACCCCGTGCAGGCACAAGTAAGCAGTATTGTTCGGGTAGAGAAGGAAGCCAAGCCGTAAACTGTGTATATGCAAGTATCTCTCTCGGCTAGTTATGGCAGCGTTTCAAATCAGGCAGACGTCATAAACAACGTTGCTTGAACATCTTCAGGAAGCCACGTCCATGGTACAAAAGATGTAACATTGTTTTCCACATACGATTATGTCATTCTGTGGCAAACTTCCTTTAAAAAAATAAAATAAAATAAAAATAAAAAAATCTCACACACATGAGATTTTTCAAAACCTTTTCAAAAGTTTTTATAATTGTCTGGAAAAGCAGACCCAATGTGGCAGAAGGAAATGCAGTAACATCCCAGAGAACTTTTCACAGGTACTGTTAAAGACGCAACATATTCCATGTGCTGCTCTGGCCAGAGCTCTAAGTTTGTGTCAGACTGAGAAGGCTGACTTCTTATGTGCAATAAGGACACATGGCCATATTTCAGATAACTAAAAACCACGAGATTGGAGAGACTATTTTGTCCTCTGTGACAGGCGCGTAAAGAAAGTAGCACTCTGAAGTTCTTATTCACAACACTGCAACTTCTGCTCCCTCGAATCCAGAGTCTCTTATCCCAACTCTGCTCAGCCAGAGGTTTTCCTGTCTTCCTTTTCCAAAAACCCAAAGGCTGTAATCCCAAATCCTCCTCATCCCCTACTCTTTCTTTTCACTTCCAAATATTAAAACCTTTCCTGATCCATCCCTTCAGAGCTCCCCATCTTTTTCCTAGGCTCCTCCATTCACCTCTCCCCATGGCGGTGGGGAAGGAGATTTGGCACCCTTCCTTTAGATATTTATAAACTTTGGTAGCATCCTCCTGATTCTGATACTTTTCTTCTCCAGGCTGACCAGTCCCAGTTTTCTCAGTCTTTCCTCATAGGAGAGATGCTCCAGTTCCTTCGTCATCGTGAGGCCCTACACTGGCCTCACTCCAGTATGTTCGTGTGTCTCCTGTATGGGAGAGGCCAGAACTGGATCAAGTACTCCAGGTGTGGCCTCATCAGCGCTGAGTAGAGGGGAGCACATCCAGCATGCTCATGGCAAAGAAAAGGAATGGAAGAGAAAAGAGGCAAGCTCCTGTTTCACAAACTTGCCAGTATCTAAAGCTGATCAAGCCACTTGCTGCAAAGCTGCTCGCTGACACAATTTCACTTAACAGACTATGTACTGGAAAGCCTCTACACTCTTCTGGGGCCAACTTATAACCATAGACTCACACATTTCAGTTCTTCACAAACAAGATTGACATCAAGTCACGTTACTCTTATGAACTTCTGGGCGGTCAATGCGTGGAAGAGAGAAGAGGGGGGAAGCAAACCCCAAACACAAAATATTCCTTAACTCAAGCTGCTGCATACTGACATCAGCACCAAAGTCCAGCCCAGTCTTTACAGAAATCAAATAGGCAAACAAAGTTTTAAAAAGCATAAATTGGTTATTTTGTTTCCATACAGGCTAAGTCTGAGCTTCATTAGCTATTTCATTATTTTATCAAGGATGACAGTCATGTTGATGCCTGTAAATTATTTACCTCAGTCTATTAACCTTTGTAATTATTAAGATGAAACCTGAAGTGCAGAAGGTTTAAAGGAAGCCCCTAAAATTCACTTGGTGCTCTAAACATAAAGGAAAAGGAAGCAAAAAGAATGAATAGGATGACCAAAATTTTAAATCCAAAATATCTGTTAGTGCAAACCACATTAAATACTCTCATTTCTAGCCCTAAAATACCACAGCAAGTTCACTATAGAAACAACCACCGTAAGTTAACCTGCTCTTAGCTTCACGTGACCTACCCAAAGTACGTTAAGTGTGTTGTACTGTCACTCATCTCTAGCAAGGAAGATTAAGCAAAAGGCAAGTCCATTTCTTGAGATAAATTGAATATTTCATTTCCCAGCTACATTCTTTTGCTGGGCAAGGAAGAGAAATATTGCACCACTGGGGAAGGGGGAACCTTTGTGCAGAAAAACATGATGCTAAGCAAAGCTTTAAGCACTCTGTCTATGAAGAAACTACTATTCTTTCTCTAAAGGCAAGAAAAAAATGCAGTCATAAATATGTCTTATTTAATTTTTTTATTTAGTAAGACACCTTAATGAGGAAAGAATAAAAGAGAAATTGGAGTAAAGTACCATGAATAGTCCCTTCTTATGGCTTCTGGCAAACACAGGAATTTTCTTTTGTCATTTGATCAGAACAGCAGTAGGTCGAGGCACTGCTAGTCCTATATCCTAATTAAACTCACTTTTCCTTCCCTGGCTTAGTCATTAATTAGGCCCTAAAGTTGAACCTCCTCTCTGATTAACTGCTCTGGAAGTACATAAATTCTGTTTGACAATTGCAGAATAAATGTCTGGAATGCATTAAAATAGGAATTTATGCAATCAAACAAGCCACTGATCACCATTCTTGTGAGCCCACAGAAGACTTCCCACTTCAGTACAGAAATCTCCTTCAGGACATACCACTCCGAACAGTGTGACCAAAACTGGAGAAGACACACGAACAGACCAGTCAAAGGGAGACCAACCAAAGTTCAAAGCCCGTCAAGACTTTGGAAGAACCTGAGCCAAAGGAATTCACCACCCAACTGTTCAGGCAATGGATTACATATACACATCTCAATCCTCACGCTTTTACTACTTAATTATCAACTTTTAGGAGGACTGTGATGAAACCTGTGCAAATGTGGGGTTTGAGTACTGCCACTCTAACACATCAAATGGTTTTGTGAGGGCATGTGAAATTCAGAACAGACACATCACCTTTACCTTCCTAGAAACTGGCTGTACAAAAAGAAAAATCACCTAATGAAAGCACATAATTACAAGTCAGGCTATTACTGCTGCCACCGACAGCAACTCCAGTAGATCAGTCATACTCAAGGGTGTAATCCTGTCCTGGGGGCATTTTCTGAAATGGCTCTTACACTCCTTCCTGGTGCTGAGGATCCAGGCATCATGAGGGCTCAGGATTCACAGCCCTTACCCAGCAGGCAGCTCAAGATAGCTTACAGTTCCCGACTTTGTTTCACTGAAGGTCAATCTCCCTGCAGCAGAGCAGGTGGTGTCTATGCCTCAGTGAGGTCTGAATATTGCTAGCTTGAGTACCAAATTAACAAGGGTAACCACCAGTGAAAGTAAGACAAATGAGGTCACTAGCATAAATGGACTAAAAAAGCAAAGACAAGCTTATTGAATTAAAAGTCCACAAAAAGATGGATAGAATTTATGGCTGAAGAAATCCCTGAACTGCAGGGCACTGGAGAGTAAGGTATACTAGAGGAAGCACCACTGAAGATGTGCTTACAGAAGTAGTACAAGCACATGGTATCTAGCTGTGGACACCACCACAGGTACATGCCAGGCTAAACCCAGCACAGCCCTCCTTACAGTAACCCACTCCCCTCAGCAATCACTGCTAAATCCAACAGAAACTATGAATCCAAGCACCCAGGTTGAAGAGATGTAAGTAGCGTAAGCCAGGTCATCAGACCAATTTCAATGTTGAAACAGCCCATACAGAAGATTATTAATAGACTAGCTCAGTAACAGTGTTCAAGATCTTTTGAAACCAGACCTGCAATGCAACTTCGACTTAACTAGATAGCAATGTTTTAAACACAAGGGCTTAGGAATTTCCTCCCCATATAGAAGGCCTTTGTATCTTTGAATGGCCTCTAAAATGAAAACTAGCTTGCAACGTAGGAAGAAACAGTGTGAGTTTCAGTGTCAGGTTTAGTCTGAAAAAAGTTTTTACCACCAAAGTCAGCACCTAAACACAGCCATACCCTATTGAGTTTTGCTGGCACAACTATGTTGGCTTGCTATATAAAACACACACATGGACATCACTAACAACAAAAGCTCCTCTTAGCTCACAGCATAGCCAAAGCTGTGTCAAAGAAAACCAGTCAAAGCTTTTGTTGATTTAATTCACTAATTTTCAGTAAGAGTATAACTACGTGGCAGATGAACTCTTTCTGACAGTAAGGAAGGGAAATTACATAGCAGAGCAAAGCAAAATACAAAGTACAACCTCTGTAGCAGACAAAAGCATTTGACGCAATACAAAATGATCATTTCCTCAGTTCAAAGGTTTATCTTGAAACTCAGAGCATTTGATCTGATATATTTTCATCAGTAAAAGTACTTAACGCCTTTACAGTGTCGCACTGGATTAAAAGTAAGATCAGCACTTAGCCCTCACCCCGGAAAGCCAGGACAGTATCACCATTGTTGGGTCACATAACACAAGGGTGAATTTCCTTCCAAGGCTTTCCCATCCACACCAGAAAAAAAATTATTCGCAAGTAGCATCAGATAATGTTTTTTACTATAAGCAATTAGTACGGAGTCAGTATTTCCCAAATCTCCCCAAATAAATACATGAGATCAGCACAGCTAGAACAAAAGCTGTGCTTAAAGGCAAGGTTCAGTATGATGTTAGCACATCCCCAGCTCTCCCAGCCACACATCAGATTCTTCAGCCCTGCCCATGTAAACGCTCCCAAGTACCAGCCAGCTCTGGTGAAGCAGGGCCCAATTGCTCCAACATATTTGGACAGTTTGTGAAGGGTCTGTGTAATTGCTCAGAGGTGAAGGGTCAAATAAAGGAGAGAAAGGACACTGGGATAAGGTAGGAATGCAATCCTAGAAACGTGCAAAAAGACTGGCTCTTTATCAAAGAAAAACAAAACACTTTTATGTGGTTCCCCAATGGCATTAAGAGAAACTTGCTTTCCGTTTAACATGTATTTGCACCTCTTGGAGTGAGAAAGTGACTATAACAAATTAACTTGATAAACATTTACAAGAATTTCAAAGTCCACAAAAAATGATGCAGTTAACTTACGGTAAACTACAAAGCTCAGAAATGAAAAAAAAACCAAAAACAAAAACAAACAAAAAACCCAACACAACAACAAAAAACACACACCAAAAAACCCAGCACCACATTTCACCCTCCGCTGGTTATGCAAATAGAAGTAACACCCTAACAGAGGTAATAAAAGGAAGATCATTAAAATAACATTACCATTGCAGAAAGAACAAGTGGTACGAGCAGGGTGAAATACAACTACAAAACAGAAGTCACAAGTAATCTCCTAGGGACACTGCAGTCCTCACATGACTTGCCTTTGAGTCTTCAGTGTAGTATACTACAAATTAGGTGTGGGGAGAAAGCGGAGAAAGCACCTACAAACTACTTTTAACTCAATTTTATATCCTTTTCTACAAATGTAAAAGCAGGAAAAGTTTAGTTCCAACATTCTTCATTCTTAACTATCACAAGCAACTTCAGTACTTCTGCCAGTCTTACCTGCATCACACAAGGTAAAACTAAGAGCAATTGATAAAATTTGCTAGAAGCTGTGACATTTAACTTTTTATTTTGCAGCTGTACTGAGTTAGTGCCTGATCAATTCCAAGAGCATCAAATGTTGTCATCTTGTTTTTATAAAAATAAAGATGACTGATAGTAGCTCTGAACATTCTCCAGATGGTCTTATTGTAGAAAGAGGTCAGAGAACCTTGTCCAAACATATATCAGCCCTGAATCAGCCTTTCACCAAGGTTTCTCCCTCCACCTAAACTCAGAAGGGCGGCACAATGAATCTGGAATACTCTGCGACTTCTTCAGTTCATTGGCAGGCATTTTTTCTTAATCCCACTCAAGTTCACAGCAATGTGAATTCGCAGACGTACACATTGGGAAAAATCAGGTGAATTAAACTGGCTGGGGACAGACCGTAGTTTTGCTTTCAAAGACAAGCAGAGAGGAGGATATGGCATATGAGATGTTCAAAAAGTCAGCTAGTTTCTGGCTGCTTCATAACTGCCAAATACTTAGAACACTTAACGTTATCATGCAGTTTAGTCAGATTTCATTTCCCACCTACGTAGATCTTCAAGTTGTTCCACTTTAAACCATGGTGGTGGATGCCCCATCCCTGGAAACGTTCAAGGCCAGGCTGGATGGGGCTCTGAGCAACCTGATCTAGTCAGGGAGGTCCCTGCTTCTTGCAGGGGGGTTGGACTAGATGACCTTTGAAGGTCCCTTCCAACTCTAACCATTCTATGATTCTATGATTGTAATAA
>WHYT01016616.1:7484-35786 GCA_009806455.1 Tetrax tetrax | reverse complement strand
TGGATGGGGCTCTGAGCAACCTGATCTAGTCAGGGAGGTCCCTGCTTCTTGCAGGGGGGTTGGACTAGATGACCTTTGAAGGTCCCTTCCAACTCTAACCATTCTATGATTCTATGATTGTAATAAGACAACAATTGAAAATCTTGAATTGCTTAATATTAAACAGCTATTCCAAGATTTTTCTTCAGTTATTTATTACTTTGGACAAGAATTGCAAAAACTAAATCACAAAACCACTTAGGTTTTTAAGAAACACCACAAACACATTTTCATTGAAATACAATGACATAAGAAGTTTAACTCCCATATGAACTAGATCTTGAAATCAGGTTGCCCAGAGAGGTGGTGGATGCCCCATCCCTGGAAACATTCCAGGCCAGGTTGGATGGGGCTCTGAGCAACCTGATCTGGTTGGAGATGTCCCTGCTCCTTGCAGGGGGGTTGGACTGGATGACCTTTGAAGGTACTTTCCAACCCAAACTATTCTAAAATTCTATGATTCGTATCTTAAAATGTCTAATTTATTTTGATGTCTCCTACCACTTATGATTTTCCACACTACTGCTATATTAAGGTTACTCTTTAAAGTTAGAATATTTTGTTAAGCAGAACACGCAAGCAAAGCAGCAGTAGAGAACAGGTAATAAAATTTATCAAGCTGCAAAGGAGCAAGGAAATGGGAAAAGGTAGTAACGATGCACGGAAGAGTATATGCACTCATAACACACTGCTGTCTGAAGCATCACAGAGCAAGCTGCAATACGCTGTTCATATTTCAGACTGTCCACTGCTGACGCATACGACCAAGGAGAAGTAGGATCATTTACAAAACCCAAGTATTCATGAAGCCTACTGCATCAAAGTCACAAGGAGAGAATTTCTGCAACCGCACACACGTCTGAGCTGGCATAGCAGGACCAAACACATTTGGAATATCAGTCACCTACGTACCTGCTACTTGCTCAAACAGCACAAGAAACATTCTCACTGTCCAATAGGTTTAGAAATGAAAATTCATATTTGAAGGGTAACTCAACGGGCTACAGCCTCCCCTTTCGTATAGAGTTATTCTACTAAATATTGCTGTCATCCCTCAAAGTTACACAGTCCAGCTAACAAGGGCTCTAGAAGTGCTAAAAAGGCAGCATGGACCAGCATAAAGCAATGGCTTCCTGGCTTTATTCTGCAGCATCTTTTCAGTCCAACGATGAACTGGCACAACTGTCTTCACAAGAAGATTTTTGATGAGTTCTGTTTATTCAGAAACAGAATCTCTGAATTCTGTAGATGGCAAGTGAAAACTGAGCGAGAGGAGAGTGTGAAGGAAGAATCATCAGAGAGGACTTCTAAGAAGGCTAGAAAAAGGAATATACATGAAGATATTTTCTCTCAAAAGAATTAGTGTGACTAAGAGCTGACTTAGCAAACTATTATGCTAGTTTGAATTTTGGTGCATTTAATTACAACCTTGTACATGCAAGAGGCTTGTCTCCAGTCTTGCAGAGATGAAAAAAAAATAACAACTTGCCAAAAACTAAACAAATAAGCTCAGAAGCTTTAGTCTTGTCTATAATCAGAGTCACATTCTTCCACTCTTTCTATTCAAGTCACAATGCTTCTCTATTATTCCTCACGTCTTTACGTAGCTACAAAAAGGTACAGCAATGAAGGCTGACTACCAGTTTTCTCACCCTTCAAATGCCAAATGTAATTTGGGTTCAGTAAGGGAGCACTAGAAGATGAACCAGACCTCCAGTTGCCAAGCTTTACTACCTGCACCTCCTGGACTTGAACATTATGGAAAAAAACCTGGAGATCTTCTAGAAAATAATGGATTTCTACCTTTTATTCTCTATCTTGATCAGCGTGGAAAAAGCCACACAAGAAAGTAGTATGTGAGTACACTCGTTTTTGGGAGAGGAAGAACCATTACAAAAGATTAAGAGTGACCAAGAATGAAACATGCACGTTTGTATTTATCGTCTCATCTCCAACTCTATGACACAAGTTCATCATCTGGATCATGTCAATCTCCAAATCACGGAATAGCAAAAAAGAATTTGAGGAGGGGGAGAGAATGAGACAGAAAGCAGGTATCAGTTAAGACACACCAATCTTAACTCTAAGAGATAAAATACAGAAGTGTCATACTTAGTAACATTAGAAAGGAATGGATGAAACAAGAGCCTGAGAAGTGGAAGATCTTTATCAAAGAACTTTAAAGAGGTATTTAAGTATTACAGAAAAGGAGGAAAGATGAAGGTCACACCCAAGAAACACCACAGTATTAGCGATGTCACACTTGTGCAAAGCTAAAAACATACACCACATCACTTACCACAGCTTTCCCCACAAAAGCAAACATTTAATTGACAACATAAATTACCATTTTGGAACTTTGTTTTAACTCTTTCTCAACTGCACATTTAGTTTATTTCTTGCAAAGGTGAAGACTCAATAATTCACTCATGCCGCCACAGGAACATGACAGGAGAATGAATATACAAAGACACAGAAACAATTAAAAAATTACATGATTTATTAAACATAGAAGAGTACTCTTCCACTGCAAAACAGTCAACAACAAAACAAATCAAAGATGATCTAGGTGCCTCAAAAGTCTTCAACAGTTACTGCTAAGGCAGTAAAGCATTTCCTACAACACGTGTTGCTTCACAGCCTGAGCCATTTTACAGGAATCTCTACTAACTCTAGCAGCAACTTTCCTCTGCTCCCATGGACTACACTATGGAAAATAAAATGGCTACACATTTATTCATAGTACCACACTCATTTTTTAACTGAACTGGGAGCAGTGGCTGTGGCAGGACAGCATACTAAACTACCGAACTGATGAAGAACACTTATTTTTCTAAATCCTTCCAGATCTTCATAGTTTGTGTACACACTCGGATATTTCATGCTGTTTGGTTTTGGTGGGCTTTCATTATTTTTTGTTTGTGAGTTTGGTTTGGGGCTTGGGGTTTTTTTTTTGTTTTGGTTTTTTTTTTATTTGGTTGGGTTTTTTTTCCCCAAATGGCTTGAGTGAATATTTTTAGGCTAGCCAAATACTTTCCTGTCTTACAGATAAAGAGCATCTTAACACTGTCAAAACAACAGTTAGTTTACCTGTGATGACTGCATTCAAGGATCCTCACTAGGACAATGTTATTAAACCAGGTAAGTTGTGTCACTGTGACTTGACTCACACCCTACCACTCTGGAAAGTGACAATTTCAAGGCACAGTTTTGTCTGTGCTGCAGAGCGGATGGGAGACGGGGCAGCGTGCAGGAATAAGGAACGCCATGCCAGAACTCCAGCAAAGGGGGCAAGAAGACATCCACTACTTCTGCTCATGCTGGCTCTAAACCAGTCTTAAAGTTCCTGCAGGCTACTTCAGTTGATGCCATTAAAAACATGTGTAGTGTTTACACACAGAACAGCAGAACATTGCACTTGCTTAGTAGTTGATCGGGACTGTTTCCAAAGTGCTGCAAATGTTTAATGTAAGGCTGCTTGCCTCACCATGGGTCTCGTTTGTGCTGGTTTTACAGTCACACACCATAAACGAAGGCACAAGGAAACTGACAGCCAAACCACAAGCTTGTTGCTCCCACACGCGTTAGCGTATTTGCTAAATCATATTTTGAATTATTTTCAGATATACTTAAAGGTTTTTTTTCAGACCAAGAGTCCATTTTTATCATCTGGAAATTTTTGGACCATAGGTTTTTAAGCGCATGCTCTTGCTAAGAGTTGACTGCACATGTCTGCTAAGAATAGCCGGCTTTCCTCAAAAATAAAAAAAAAAAGGAATTCTATTTGATTATATAATTTAAGTAAGCAGACTTTTTCATTCTCACTGAGGGAGGAGGGCAAGGATTCAGGAATGAAAGAGTGAAGCTGAGCCTGAGAAGGAGGGGAGAGGAAGGCAGAAGGTGTTTTAGTTTTTGTCTTTGTTTCTCACCATCCTATTTTAATTCTCTATAAATTAAATGAACTTTCCCCTTGTCAAGTCTGCTTTGCCCACGATTGAAACTGACAAGTGACATCCCTGTCCTTATCTCAACCCATAAGCTTTCCCATCTTCTTTTCTCCCTCTGTTCTGTTGAGGTGGAAGCAGCTGGGTGGGCATCAGGCAGCCACCAAGGTCAAGCCACCACAGGAGTTAAACAGCAAACTTCTTTTGCAGAGTTAAGAAGGACAATATTAACTGCAATAAGGCATACTTACTGCCATTTGTACAGAAAAATGTTGCCCCTTAGCTCAGGGAAGAACGTCAGATAAGACAGCAAACTAGTTTACCTGGCCATAAAATAATTCCAGCTCAGCTCCTGAGGGCAATACTCTTGAAGATATTTTTATTGCTATTTAAAAAAAAAAAATAATAAAACAACCCAAACAAACCACCAAATACATTAAAAAAAAAAACCAACAGAGAAACAAGATGGATATTCTACATACAAGAAAAGTGTGTGAAAGTATTGCATGCTATCACTCATAAATCATTTGATTCTAACAATGAATTAAGCAGCACTTTTCTCGGATACGAATCCATTGACAAAATTAAATCTCACAGAAGGATAACATATCTTCCGTTGTCAGCAATATCTTGGTCTCTTTCAATTACAAAACCAATAAAATGACTTGTTAAAACAAGCACTTTTTTTTCCCCCTTAGTCACTGATAGATAAATTACTCAAAACCGAAAGCACCTCCAATAGAAGGCTGGCAGTGTGCATTAAAGTGAGAATAACAGACTATTTTATTATTTTCAAGAATATACTACTTGATTATATTAAAGCTAAGAATGAAACTACATCAGAATTAACTAAAACCACAAGATGTATATTGCAATTGGTTTGATCCTATTGAGGCATTAGCACTTGCAACTCTTGCTGCCAACATGAACTTTCGTATAATCAGTTTTGTCCAGAGGTGAAAACCAGAAAGCATAAAATACTTGCTTCCATTTAACTGCCCAGTACATTTACTGCTTGCTTCCTACAGCAATGGACACTATCAGTAAGTCATAATTTGATACTGAAGTTCATCAACAACATTTTCTCTCATCTTTATTAAACTGAGAAATGAGCTTGATCGTTGTGGGAGACTACACTCATTCAAGATTGCTAAACAAAAGGTTGGGGCATGTCTCCACGGGAAAGTTATCTGTGTAACCCACACTTGGAATCTTTTTTTTTTTTTAAAGCTACTGGAGTTACTTCTTGTAGATTAGATAAGGAATGTTTGCATGAGATTTCATGGCAACAGATACAGGAATGATGGTGAGATGTCAGGTGATGGCATTTTCTGCCTTTCTTTTACAGAACGCCAAGGTTCCCAATGTATAACTTTCAATCTCAATTTGTCATCAGCAAGCTGAAGCTTACAAGTTATTAACTAAAAGGAAAACTACAACAAGAATTAGTAACAAATTATTTGGTAAAAAAATATAATGCAAGACCTACACTATAAAAAAATCAGAGAAAAGAAAACAGATATTATTTAGTTTATACAGATTGGTTTTCAAATATTCAATTCCAAGTTCATACTTATTTCAGGAACTAAAAAGATCATAATCTTATTTATTTGCTTTCTGCATTAGCAGTGAAGAAATAAGAACTAGTTTTTTTATGAAGAGGTATGCCTGACAGAAGTTTGACAAAAATCTGTATATGCATGGTAGGTATGAGAGAGAAAGTAGCTTTATTTAGAGGGGATCTATTGTTCTACTTTCAGAAAGCATCAATTTTACTATCTCTCTGCTACCTTAAAAGCAGCAGTGGAAATAAATGTTTTCCTTTATATATAAAAAGGCTTAGGTCACACAGGCCAAGTAAATATTGATTTTACTACAGCTGAGCTGGGAGCAGAAGTTAATTTCAATGGTCTGCACAGAGTGTTTTATGAATTGCTTTAAAAATATGTCATATTACAAGGTATTAAACCAGCTAAGAACCTTTTAAAATAACCTGAAGCTTAAAATGATCAAGTTGTACAATTCTAACAGGGGAAAACTATATCTGACAGAAAAAAAAAAAAAAGTGATAGTAAAGGCTGCACTTCACCAGCTCAGGAAGCCCAGCAGGATGCTCGCTCTCGACCCAGGGCAGGCAGTCCTGAAGCCATGGTGTTGGGGGACAGCTCAGGGGCAACCCCAGAGAAGCACTGGGCTGGAACCAGTCACCAGCATAAAAGGGGATGGGGAGGGACAGGACCTGCCTGGTCATCACAGGCTATTTCTTTTAAGACATTAGCCTTGTAACTAAAAAAACTTGGACTCTCCCTGTTAGCCAGTTTGCCAGAACAATGGGAAATACGTGATCTTTGACATGGTCAGGGTTCCAGTATCTGCCCAACCCTCTTTGCATCCCAGGCATACAACTGCACACTGAATCCATACACTGTAAGTTAGTAGATCTCACGCCCTAATTTCAAGTTAATCAGATCCAGAACTGTTAAGCAAGCCTGAATAATATTTTATCTTAATCAAAAGGAGATACTTCATAACTGCAGTATGAAATCCACACCTCAGTGAAATTCAGCAAGACAGATACAACCATCCTGCTTCCATGTGCACAAGCAATACTAAATGCTCTTTTAACTGTCAAATATTACGGAAGGCTGTCAGTGAACTGCTGCCTGCCAGGTTTGATCTGGGCAGACACAAGGGGAAAGCTGTTGACTGCCACCCCTTCCACACAGCGCAAAAGTCAGCCACCACATTTCCAAATTTCTGCGGAGAACCCTTGAACCGTTTGTTCCCTGCCTTTCCGAGCGCTTAGATAAAAAAATTAATCTCCGCACGTAACAAGTGTCAGAGCACAAGGCATCTCCTTTGCCTGCAGCACAAGCACGCTTTTTTTACCCGCTGGAAGGATCAGCCCGGGAATTACCGCAATTCGCTTTCTCAGCCGCTCGCTTAGCGAAGATTACAGCGCACTCCACCCAGACGCCACACAAATTAGGTCACACAGCAGATCATATCGCTGCCAATTCCTGCCCTATTCATCAGGGACGAGGGCAGGAAGCATATGGAGCCCTCCAGTTAAGGGTCAGAACATTTCAGTGAAAACGTAAAAGTGAACCAGCGGCAGATTATTCACCAGCCAGAGGGAAGGTGGTTTCTCCGTATGGCAGAAATGAGTCACGGGCACCGCTCCGTCCGACAACGTGGAGGGGCACAGCCTGCACCCAGCAGCAAAGAACTCCCCTGCCGTTTACAAAAGAGACTGTGCTACAAGAGAAAAGAAAAATAATTTTCCACTTTCTCAGTATAGTTTATAGTTTAATATATATAGGCGAGTTAAAAAAAAAAAAAAAAAAAAGTCCTTCAGAACCCAAAAAAGCAGTGCATGTGGAGATTCAGATGATGACTATGCAATACAATTGCTATGTAATCTGTTCTTATGCATTTCATCTACAGCTATGCTGCGTCTCAGAACATCCTCCATCACCTGCTGCCAAAAAGGAAATACACCATTTTCATGTGTTTAAAAGCCAGATCTGTTTCAAATCAAACAGATTGGAGCTCCAGCACAGCTCCACCAAGCAAACTAACCTATCCAGGGCTCCACAACCACTTACATTAGCATGAATAACACAGTAAATATTTTTTTCTTACTATTGTAACAGCTTGTGGTCTCATGATAAAATAATTTCAAGCTGCTATCAGTGCATATATCTTGCGGGAACACAGACGAATTCCTTCCCACCTGAAAGGAAACTTCATTTGTAGGTGAGTGCTCCTGGGATTTCCAAAGGAAGGCCATGGGAGCAAGAAGGGAGATCCAAACGGGAACAGAAACTATATGCAGGGTTTCAAAAGATACTCTGTCAAACTATCAGTTTGTAAAACGCCTTGGTCGTGTCACTGCCATTATTCCCTGCTGCTATAAAAAAAAATCCCACTCCTTTTAATCACTGGCATTGGGGCTGCACAACAATTAGCTCACACAACAAAGAGAGATATCTCTTGCTTCTGTTGACAACTGTATGAAAAAAACCCAACAAAATAATATGTAGTGTCATATTGCTAAGAAGCTAACATAGATTATTCAATTACCGTGAAGTGCTTTATTGGCTTCAAGAGTTGACATTTTGCAGACAGTGCCAGAGGGCAACCCCTTTTCAGAAGGTTTCACAGAACCAGCATCTTTTTCTACCTCCTTAATATAGGGTAAGCAGCCTCCCATCAAAAGACAGGGTGACATCCATCTGCGTAATGAAGTAATTGAGGTAGAAAAAATAATTTAAAAAATACTCACATCAAATGCTGCTACACTGGTAGAATACGTGTATATATAAATACAAAATAGCCCAATAGTTTTTTTCTGGAACAGTTTCAGAAGTTTTCCTGGAAGAATATAAATCATCTCCCATGACATGGAACAGCAATGAACAAGAGAACACGTTGTTTGAACAGGTAAAGAAAACATGAGACCCCTTCTTTTTTTCCCCCTTACAGACAATGATCCAGCTTCGGCTCCAGTCAGGCACCACACAGCCTACCAGTGCCACCCCACTCCCAGCGCCTATCACTGACTTGAGAGCTTAAAAGCTTATTAAGAGAGATTGGACATTTATACAGAAGGACATCCAACTAGACAAGCTAAGTTAATATTTCCTATATTTTAGGCTATAAACCAATCTCTGACTAAACATGCTCATGTTGTTTAGGCTTCAGAGGACAGGAGAGTCTTATCCATTTGGGCTTCACCTAAACTAAATCCATTCACATCCACGTACTTTATCAGATGTGAGCTTCAACTTCCCTTCCTCCAGCTCCCACCAGTTCTCATCACAAAGAGCTGACCAACAAAACCAAAGCCGCACCTCTGCCGGCACTGCAGCATTTACAGGCGAATAAATCACCCCGAAGCCTTCTAGCCAGAGCGCTGCACACAGGCTGCTTCCTAAACTCCTCAAAAATCTGGAGGAGTGAGCAGAGGACAGTGAATTTCAGACTGTCACTCTCCTGGAAAGCAAGTCTACAGTCCTACACTTTGTGAGGCGTTAGAAACATTATAATGCAAGGAATTTCCTGGAAAAATCCTGCTGCTTGATTAAGAACAATTATAACTGCAAGGTACCAGACATGATAGACATGCTTTTAAAAACAGAAAGCTCTCAGCTCATAGGGAGTTAAACAAGCCTTAAGAAACAGTCACTAGGCACATTCTGCTCAATCATATGCAGCACTTGAGCAACCAAGTAGCTGCTACTCAACTAGGAGATTCACACCTTAGCCTAGCCCCAGTTAGGGCAGGCACCACCAGAGATACCGCCCATAGACACACAAACATCCCCAGATACTATCTGTGGACACACACTGGTACTTACACATTAAAAATACCTGAAGGCCTGAGACAGAAAATCTCAAAGAGATTGAGCCCCCCATTATCCTCTAAAAAGTTCATCTAGGGGTTTCACAACTGCAGTGTACATCAGTTAATTGCATAGCTGGTTATAACACTCGCTCCAAGTTTACGTGCTTCTAAAAACACAATGATAAGAGAAGAAAGGATCAGGAAAAAAAAAAATAAATCTGATAAATAGTCCTAAAAACCCCACACCGATACTCACAGAGCCAGAATAAACATTTCCCCTGAACAATGGCCCAGGTTAAAAACCAAGCAAACCTATTTTCTCCTACTTCTAACTTTCCAAGAGTGATCAACTGCAGCTGTAACCTCATTAGCAGGTTGAATATACACAGATTTTGAAGAACACCAGATCTCTCCAACCTGTAATTTAGTGAGCTTTCCAGAGTCAGCTGAAAGCAACTCCACTTACATGACCAAGTTTTCTTGACATTTTTGTCAGTTTTAACAGAGTTCAGACTGGGCCACAAAGGAAAAGTTTCTGCTCTCAGCTGAACTGGCGTATATCCAAATCCACCTCATTGTTCTAGAAGCAAACATACGTGAGATCAGAGTCCCAGCCCACCATTTTATTCTAAAGTTAGCCACTACGTTGCTACAACTTAAGAGGATTTTGGTTTCTCTTTCTAAAAACTCATATTCAGACTCCATCTTTGTACCAAAAAACCACATCAAAAGTCAAGTCAAATGGACCAAATTCTCCATTGATCAGCAAGTTCTGTATCCATTAAGTTCTGACACCAATTCACAAAATAATCAGCCCACATCTGCCAATGTTCAAGGCCAGGTTGGATGGGGCTTTGAACAACCTGGCTTTTATTATTTGGCCCTGCTCACAAAACAGCAGAATAGTTGATCCATGAAATCTCAATTGGGACAGGTGGGAAAGGATAACAAAGGGAAAAGGAAAGAGAAACATCTCCAATTTCTTCTCCTCCAAAGAACCCTCCCCAAAACATATTATTTCCAAATTACAGGAAATATTCCTCCCTGAAGATACCACCAAAATGGGGAAAAAAAGTGCAAGTGGTGAATCCTCTACTCTAAGTCTGTACATTCAAAAGTCCAAGAAGACGCAGAAAGCAGAACTGTAGGGCATCAAAACACAACTAAGTCCTGAAATCACTGTGACTTAATTCATAGTTGAAGGAAATTGGGGGCATTAAGACTTTAAATCAGACAGAACAGCAATAAAAGTTACACCATGAAAAAGTTAACATGTTATCCGTGAAAGGGAAGCCCACGACACAGGCGCTACCAAGAGGATCCTGCAGCTGCAGGTGTGAGAGAGCCAGAGCTCACACAGCGCTTGGGATGGAGCAGAGCCACAAAACACAGCCTTTCCCTGGACCGTTTCCTGCCATGCCTTCCGCAACCTGCTCCCGTTAGTGTCAGCAAACTTGAACAAATTTAAGAGAAACAGCTTGCATCAGATGTAGAAGATAAAAATCGACCCACATGGCTGGATCCTTTCATCCAGCATCGCCTTGAAAAATATAGGTAAGCACGTACTCACCCAGCAGAGGGTAAGAGGTCTGCCTGTCAGTATCCCGAGGTGCAGCGACCTTGTACTTTTTCCACGAAACTTTTTTGGCTGTTTGAACACTCATGATCAAGCTCACTCTTTGAAAAACAGGAAAGTGAAGATGCAGAGGAAGTACACGCTACTACCCGTGCAAGAACTGCATGCCGGGATTCGAGGGGGAGGGAAGCGCTGGTTTTCCTCAGAGGGTTCGACGTATTCAGCCACGCAGTGACCGACAAAATCATTCAGGAAACAAACCTTTTAAAAGGCTGCATGTAAACAAGTAACAGGCTTCAAGCTAATTGAAACTATTTTCCCCCTCTTTAAAAACAGATTAATATACTGCTTTGCTACGCCTATGAAAACAGTCGGACGCTCCATCTTTCAAAGCACCAGCAAGTTAAATTCTACATACAGAAAACAGGGAAGAAGGTGGCAATTTTCCTTTTCTGTTCAAATTAACCTCTCCAGTCAAATACCACACTCATTTTAAAAATCCTAAATATTTTTAGTATTTGCTTTGCAAAAAGCTTGTCACACACTACCATAACACTTTTTCCACACGATCGCTAGAATGTGAAACCAGAACAACTCTGTAAGGTGAGCATCCACATCTTTTAATGGTGTTTCAAAGGAGCACAAGAAAATTTTAATGCAAAACTTGAGCATAAAAATGAAGTTTTACAAACAAACCTCCAAGTCAAAAGTTATAAACTCTGGTTAGGTGTGCCATTTCCACCGTGCAGTAATTCCAAATGAGACAGACCACCGTCCAGTAAAGCAGAAAGTTAATAACATATGGCTATGATAACCATATGAAATAACAGCAGAGTTATTTTATAAACAGGCCTTCAAACTGTATTTACCACCAATATAGAAGGGGAATCTGATCCCTCCACCTTCAACATCCTGTTGCCAACTTTAAAATGAAATTGCAAGGGCTCCGAATTCTGTCGTTACAAAAGACATGCAAGTCCAGATTATGTGCTTTAGGAGATGGAACTGTACAGAATTCCAAGAGTCACAAACCAGTAACACAAGAGGAAATTAACTCTAACACAGAAGTACAGGCACTACAGAGAGGAGCTACATACAAGAGAATTGGTTTCAAAAGCAGAAAGACAGATGCTATTTGACTTGTCTGTCCTGTATTAATTATGCTATCAGACAACTGTTCTAAATACAGCTTTTATCTCTCCATTAATATTCAGCTGGGAGAGTTTACGGTGTCACATACCAGACAGACACTATTGGGGGCAGGGGAGAAATCAAGATAAGATTGTTCTTTAAATTTTATTGGGGGCAGGAGTTGGTCTTACTTTGTTTTGTGGGGTGGTTTTGGGTTGGTTTTCTTCCAACTTTAAGAATTCCTCAAAGCTGAAGCCTGAAGAGCGTACACAAAAGGAGTTTTGTTTCTATGAATAAAGACAACCATACATTCAGGGGGCTAAATCAGACATTTCTATCCAGACATTTCTGTGGACCACGCAAACAAGAGTGACATGGAATGGTAATAAAGTTTTAAAGCTAGGATTCCTATTTTAGAAACAAACAACAATGATGTATTTTGGCATAGCAAATACAAACCTTACTGTGCCAAGCACTTCACAAGCACCAAACAAAAAGATGCTGCCAACTCTACCAAGCACACGATGACAATTAGCGGGCAGTCACGCACACATGCCAGAAGTTTCACCGACAGCACCCAAATTCCCTTTTTCCACGTCTTGATGAGACTGGTCTGCATTCCCTAAGAGCACCCTCGTGTCGATCCAATTCCTCATCTCAGCTACAGCAGACTGTCCCTGCTGCTCCAAGATAAGGCCCACGAACAAATTAATTGGGACTCTCCATCAGACACTTGCCAAGACTGAAGGATAGGTACAAGTCTGAGGAGTTAGCTAGTTTGTTACAATGCTTCTGGGTTTCCCACTAATCAGTAAAGAAAGGGTGTGCTGTCAGTGAGAGCATTTAGAGAAACACCAAAGTCTCTCAGCCTGCATCACTCTTTTAAACATCAGCACAAAGATATTGGAGCAGCTGAGGGAAACCATTCATTCTCCAGAGAGTTTCCAGAGAACCTCTGCTCTCAAGCTTGGCCGGCCATCAGCAACTACATCATGTGCATTAAAGAAATGGCTTTTATCTAACACCAAGTTTTACTTTGAAAAGTCAATATTTCAATAAGAAAATACACTGAGAATATTTATTAACGTAATAAAAGGGGAGATTTTGTTTGTTTTTACTATAAGCGAAGTACATCTCATGCATAAATGGATATAGACCTATTAACATTAATTAATTTCACGTCAGAACCTATCTGCAAAGAAGCTAGCTCTAGAATGGCAAGATTTTTTTTTTTAAGCTGATTTTTAAATAGTAAAGCTACGGCCTCTGCAAAAGTCTAAAGCATTGGGTGCTGAAGCAATGCATTTACCACAGAAGCTGATAAGCAAGAGAGAAATGGCAGCTTTTGGGGAAAGTAATCTTCAAAGGAGGTAAAAGAGGATTTTTGCTTTTTTTAAAACTCGAGAGGTTCAACACATTAGGACATTCTTTATCCATAAACCACTTCACTCATTAGGAGAAAATGATGGTCTTATTCCTGCTACACTGAATTCAATAGGCCATTTATTTAACAGCTCTCTGACTGGAGTATATGCTCTCTTTTATTCACTCTGGTGTTGACAGCAGTAATCAAATTTTGTACATACCACCGGTTCTATTATAGTTCAACAGGAGCTGGCTGCCTGCCTAGCCTTCTTATCGTCACGTACAATAAAAAAAAAAATACCAGACCAGCTGAAACTACAGTGGGAGGAGAAAGTAGAGTAACGCCTAAGTAGAGGTCTAGTAAGTAGGAATCGGGTGATTTTTATGCTTGCCCATATATTGCAAAGCATAGAGAAGAACAAGGCTAGGCTCAACACAAAACCAGCTTATTTCAACAGTTTTGAGAAGAATTGGAGCTTAGCTGACAACTCAGTCCTTTGTAGCAGAGAAGGTCTGAATGCCACACTTCATATGTGAAACACTACCCATCAACAGCTTAGTCCACCCAGCAAGGAATGGGAAAATGAAAAATCATAGAGGTAGGGGAAAAGGGGGCAGGGGGAAGAAGAGAGAGGACAAAAAAAAAAAAAACAAACATAGAATTGTATCTGTTTGCCTGAAGATGAGCTCATAAATACTTAAGACCACTTCTCTATCACAGTCCCAGCACATATGAAGTCAGCACCATTGTTCAAAGTAAAATTAAAGTTCACAGAGGCAAACAACAATGAGAGTGGAGGGCAACATCCTTTAATTATAAAAATCCCCTGTAAGCCAAGCAGTCTAGAATGAGCTTGGTTTTGCCTTCTGGGAGCCTTCCAAAAGCCTTGAATGCCTTGACTCTGAGAAGAGGAAACTGGCTTCTTTTTCACAGCCTCCCTCCTTCTAACTTTGTTCCAAGCAGGCCCTGGTTAACCCTGCTCTGAACTTCCAACCTTCCAGACAAGCCTGCAAAGAAAGGCTTGTTTAATGGAGCAGGGAGAAAAAAAAAAAAATAAAAAAAAACCCACAACCAACCTAGAGGATTTCTTATTGGATCAAGGAGAGAGAGTTCCCCCTTGGTTTTCCTTCATCACACACAAGCCAAGAACCTTCTCCTTCCGAGAGGTGGAGTGCACTCTTCTGCAAGTTTCCTACTCCACCTCAAAGGCTTACCCTTTATAAACACTGCCATAAAAAGCTTCTAGTTAAGCACTTCTCATGCTGTGGGGCGTTAACACTCCATAATTTTATTTTGGATGTCTTATTTCACCTCAACAACATAACAGTACTTTTTTTTTCGCTGGCCTGACAAACATGTTTTGAATTAGCAGACCACACAACACTTGCTTGAGCAAGCAAACAAGAGAGCTGAGAGGGCAATGGTAAAGAGAAGGATTCTGAAAAGGCAATCACAAGAACTTAAACAGAAAGTAATGTTTCAAATGCCTGTTGCATTTTGACAAGAATTGGTCATAAGTTTAATGCCTACTTCCATGAAACCCACAGCAACACCAACTTCAGATGGATAACAAAGAGTTTTTAGCATTTCTATTGAAACCTCCTTTCCCACAGCAGGTTTATGTCAACATAAAGCTTTTTCCTGAAAAGGGAATTAGCAGTACGGTAACTGCCCTCACTACTGTCGAAGAGGAACATAGCTTTGAGTACGGCAGTTGCTGGAGCACAGCAGTATCGATAACGCGCAGATGCTCTCTCCGTGCTCACAGAGGTGGCTCCGACACCAAACCCTGCCAGCACACAGCACTTCAGCCATGCTGCACTTAACTCTTGTGAAACAGCGCACTGCTGCTGCAACTAACCACCTGGCTCATCCTGCAAGAGAAGTAACGGTAGCAGCAGCAGCAGCTATGGATAACAAATTGTGGCACCTTTCAAGAAATTCCACAATTTTAGTTACTCTTTTTTCAAAGTTCCTCTTCTATCTTCAAAGCGGGGAATCCATCAGTTGTATGGATACTGAAGGGAATATTTCAAATTGAATTACTGAGATGACCTGTGGAGCACATTACTCTTCCAGCGGTGTTGTTTACATTACAGTTGTACCTGTAAAGCCCAGCCACAACACACAACCAGCACCCCCCTCTTCCAGAAAACACCCTGGGCCACCTCTGCTCCAGCAGCCCAGAGGAGTGACGGCAGGTCCACAGGAGACACAGGAGCCTTCTGCATTTGCTTCTCATTTAAGATGCTGAGCACATCTTCTGAAACAAGGTTCCTGCCCATTCGTGGGCACCTTTACAAAACAAATCATGATCAATCTCTAACAGATACACAGCTCAGCACTTGTGTGCTTGCATGCTGGGGTGTAACTTGTATTTTGGTGGAAATCCAATGCCCCCGCTGAGCCCCAAGCATCAGTGTACAAGCCCAGGCACAGGAGAGGGACCATCACTTCTGCTGTCTCGGCCCTTCCAGGCAGCCACCTCAGCTCGGTGGCCAAGCAGCTGCAAGAGCTGAGGTGGGCAACTCCACACCGGACGGAACCCTGCCCTCAGCACACTCCGTAGCATCAAGAACTGCTGTGGGAGGAGGCACTGCCTCCAAAACACCTCTGGCTCCCCGATTCTTCATGTGCCAGGATGTAATCCAAAGCTTGGGAAGCAATGACTTAGACAAGAATATGCATAAAACAATTTACTTGTACTTTTTCACATGGCTTATTTTGTAAATGTCAGTTTGTGCCTCCAATAACAGAAACATCTCAAAGCTTCCTTCTGAACTTCGCGGGATTTTTCCTTAGAAGGTCTTCTGATACATTCTTTTCAAACTAGAAGGAGTAGGCTGCAGGAATGGGCAACCTATAGGATTTCATTCTTAACTGCAGTTATGTAGGTTGATTTCATTTTGAGCACACTTCCATAGGTAACCATTCTGGCTTACGTTAGTTAAACGTACTTCTGCTAACAAACCTTGGCCAAGGTACATTCCTAGAAAGAATACTCACATAAGAACACTTCCATCAAGGGCAACTTGGAGTACTCCAAAGTTTGTATGTTGATCTATCAAATACTCAGAGCCTCCCAGGAGGCAGCTGCCGTGTGGAAAGAGTCTCTTCCTCCCTGTCCAACAGCTACAGCAGCTAAGTACTAACCACCTTCTAACTTTAGGTACCACAAAATCAGAACAATAAGGAGCTAAAAGCTCCAGGTGCAACCCTCCTATCCACTCCCTATACATATATTTATACACACACATACACAATATATGCACACTCCAAACAACAACAAACCTTACTAAGCCAAGAGGAGCAGCTAATCCTACCAGCTCTCCCCATGCAGACCAAGCAGGGCTGTACAGAGGTGTTGGGGTTTGCCTCGGGCTGGCGAGAGGTGAAGGACACAAGGAAGCCAGGAGAACAGCTCCAGAGCAACCATGCGGCCCTCTGCGTCCAAAGCCTCCGGGCCTTCGCCAAGGACACCTCTACCAGCTAATGCTGCAACCACGGCCTTGATCCTGAAAGCTAAAACCACGCTCCCCCATCTCCTGCTGCTGGGGGAGAAGGAGGAGAGATAAATCACAGTTAAATTGATCACAGGCACACTTCTGCGGTGCAGGCACAGCGATGACTGAGGAGTTAGCTCTTCGCAGAGTGCCACCAACAACTGCAGCTTCCAACGTCTACAAGTCTGCTTTTCTTTTTTATGCCCTGTGACAATGTATGGGCAATCAGATCAACATCAACTCTTCAGCTGTACCATTTAGAGCACGTTGTTTATTTGTGTACTGCCACTAAGCTGTCACAAGTGTACATATTTCTTACTAGTCTTTTTAAAATTAGCATTAAATTTCTCCTACCCGGACAGTCTACTTCCTGTTTGCAACAATTTATTTTATTCATCTTTTCCCAAAACAAAAAGCCACAGAGGGCAAAGAGAGGGAGAGCACTGTGCAGAGCTGCCCTGCCTTCTGAAGGAACTGTCACCGGGGTCGTTTGGACTTCCCACAGTCTCCTCACTGCAGATGGGTAATTTCGCTCACCAGGAAAAGAGGGATCCGCAGAAAGCCTGCGTTAGGAGCCCCAGGACTCCCCATTTCTTCCTCAAACAGCAAGAGTACTACTGTAGAGAGCTCCCTAAGCTAAATAAAGCAGTCTTTTCCTAGCCCAGAAAGCTAAAAGTCCTAAAGAAACCACCAAAGGTACCCTAAATCTAAGCAAAAGAAAAAAAAGTCTGCTCTCTATGGTTATATAGCTGACTGCAGGCAGCTCAGGGACAGCCTTCCTGCAAGGAGCCTCTTGTCCATTAGCCCATTTTGACACATACATATGAGAAGTTCAGTGCGTTTGTGCTGACTGGAGTTACTCTTTTAAGAATAAATAGAGCAACTACAGAGAGAGGACAGAGTTACCTGTCCACACAAATACATCTCCAGTTAAACTCCACTCCCCAGAAAGCCTGTCTCCTGCCTAGGACCCAAAGCAAGCATCCCTCTTCTTAAATAGCATTGCTATTATCAGAGTCAAAACAAAAAAACAAACAAAAAAAAACCAACCACCAAAACATACCTACTCAGCTCGGTACAGGAAAGCTGTGCAGGACCCAGCACAGCAATGCAGCAGAGAGCCCAGGTGCACGCCCCCAGCCCAGGGTCCTGGAGCAGCACACAGCCCCTGGGGACCACGCGTGGGGACCACGCGCTGCCCAGCACGATGAGGGCAGGTGCCGCACCGTTCCTTCTCCTGCACAATGCCAGAGCCACACCTCAACATTTTCAAACTACAGAAAACACGTCTGAAAATGACCTACTCTGCTGCCACTGTATGAGGCCTTACTTTCATGAAAGTCTCCATTACCAAAAGAAAAAACCACCCCAAAAAACGCCACACAAAACCCATGCTCCAGCTCAATCCTCTTTAAAGCCTCCAGCTAACTGTGGACTTACTATACCTCTGGTTAATTTGTCCCAATAGTTAAAACTGCACTCACTGCTAAAAGCTTCCACACCAATTCACAACCTTTAGCCACTGATCTCCTTTTAACAGCTAGAAATTGCAAATCATTGTGTGTTTGTTTACGGTTGCCAGCACTGCAAGAAGGCTAGAGCAGATATTTCACTAGATAATCCAACATCAGATGTTTTGGTAGGTTTAACACTTTACAAAGACCATATTAAAAAAAAAGAATAATAAAATCATTGCACCTTAGATGCTAGATGCTACAAGTGCATCATTAAAACCATTGTTAAAATTAATGGCCTTCTTTCTCCCCTCCCTCACCAATTAGCATGGCTAGAAAAAGCATGAGGTAAAACCATGTCCTTTGTTAAATATTGAACCTACTGGAACCTGCAAAAAAAAAAAAATTATTATTAAACTAGTCTGAGGCCAGTTCACAGAGGACCACCATGCAGCAGCTATGGCAACAGAGAGCCACCACGTTGCACTGCCAACTAGCAGTGGGAATCAGAAAGGAACAAAGAGTAAAGCAACAAAGAGCATCAACCTGCTTTCCCAGGGCCAGAGAAGCAGAATTAAAGCTGTCAGAGGGAGGGTTCTTCAGCTTAGCACAGCATTTCTGTGCGTCAAGGGACTAGGGAAGAAAAGTGTGGAAGAGAGACAAAGCACATGGCACTACTGAATTGTTACCTAGAGGGAGAAAAGACACAGACACACACACACAAAAAAAAAAGCCCCAATCCTCTCTAAAAGTAACGGTACACACACACACTCATAAGCAGAGATCCAACAGTGGTGACGAAATAGGTGCACATCCTTTCCCAAATAAAGTGCACCATCTGAAGCCACGTGTCCAGGTTCCCAAGCAGAGGCTGGGGACCAGCCCAGCCCACAGGTTAGCCGAAGAGGTTGAGTAATAGCTGGCTCAGCAAGCACCTCACTCAGCTCCACACTAGCTAAGGAAAGCTCACGCCAGTGCGTGCCATCAATGGAGATGTGGTGGGAAGAGGACCAAGCAGCTGAGAGGCAGTAACTGATTCAGTTTGGCAAGCCAGCAAAAGGTTGCATGTTCACACCCTCACTTGTTTTCAAGAAATTTTCAGCGAGCTTTCAGTGCATATTCTTTGCAGGCTTCTGCCAACTCAAATGGAAAACACTGGGCTCAGTTATTTAAGCTCAAGTGTGCGGAGGAGTAATTACCAAAGCTCCACTGGACAGAAGGATTGCATTCTTTTATTCTTCAAATGCCACCACCCACTAAGATATCATAATAAAACTCCCAGAAACATTCTCAGCAAAGCCAGCATACACTGATCATAAGTTAGCCTGCAATCACACAGTACCCATCCCAAAAACTCCATTTGCACCTCTCAAAAGTACTACGATGTAATGATGAACTCTGCTACTGCTGCCACCACCAGTATGGCTTTTTCATCAACATAACCAAGTATTAGTTGAATTTAAAGCTTAAATCATGTGAAGGTTAGATAGAAGCCATGGGTACAGTTAAGTTCCAAGGAGTGTTCCTGTGTGAGACTGACTGGCAAATCATACACATTCCCAAGCCAGAAGAATGAAGCCCCAAAACATAATTCTTGCTTCGCAATGAGTGTGATGCAACATGTGCAGCACAGCGTTCCCACATAAATATTTAATGTCAATGCTATACATGTTTACTAGCTGATTTTAAAGCAACCCGAGGGTTAAAAAAACAGATGCATACACTATACTAACAACAATATTGGTAACCTTACTGAAGCATCACACCTTAAACTTGAAGTGTGAGCAGGCATACAGTCTCATCCAGAGTCTAAACAACAGCTTTTCTGCTATTCTTTCCCCTCACTCACCCATTTTGTGCTGTCAGTTATGAAGCCATCTGATATCTACTGCAACAACCTTACAACAGGCTCAATAAATTTGCATATTACTTTAAAAAAAAAAAAATTAAAACTAAAGCCTTTAAATTCAAAGGGGGAAAAAAAAAGCAAATTCTGAAGTGTCTTACCCCTCCCCTGTTTGACTAAAGAAAAACTGCTTTCATGTATTTTTAAAATATGTATATAGTGAGTACACTCACAATTATGAGAGGATGGGTATGCAATATGAATAACTTTGAAGAAAAGGTTTTGCACCAAAGTGGATAGATTGCCATTCTGAAACACCACACACCATCCTGGTGCGTTCGGGACCCTCATTCCACTCCATTCAGCAGCTGGGCTTTCATAACCCCTCAACCTCCCTAGCACGTGAAGCAAAGGGCTCCGAATGGCACACCACGGCTGCCAGTTTGTTCACTTTGCCTCATCTTCCCTATTACCCTACTCGCTTTTGTTGCTGCTACCAAGTACTGAGTAGGTTTTTCCACATTATTTATTTTTTTTACTAGCTTAACTCCTCATTCCGAAGCGGCAACAGGGTGCTACTGAAAATCGTGCCTCGTTTCTCTCTGTGGGCCTGTCCACACACACAGGCAAAAGGCACATCACAACACTAATACTGAGGCAAGTTGTATTAAGCTTGTTTAGTCTTTATAGGTTGGTAAAACTCCAATACAAATAAAGGAGGAGGAGAAGAACAACAAAACATAGAAACAAGTTGTATGGAGGCTGTAATTCACTCGAACTCGAGTCTGCAGCCCTCCAGGCTCCTTGCAGCTCTGCCTTCAGCTCACCCTAGATTTGAGCAGTTCTCTAGAAAACCTGTATTCAACACGACACCAGACTGTGTTCCTTACCAATAAATTAAGATCTAACTGTAGTATGCCCACCGACAGTTAAACTGTCATATAAACTTTTCTGTTATTTGAGCACAGTTCCCTTATTCTAACTAGACTAGTTTAAGACAGCTGCGTGGAAGAAACATTATAACAACTTCATTGCTGCTTGGTTTTTTGGGGTTTGTTTTGGTTTGTTTTTTGTTGGGTTTTTTTTTTTTTTGTTGTTTGGTTGATTTGTTTTTGTTTGGGGTTGGTTTTGGTTTTTTGTTTGGTTTTTTGTTTTTGTTTTTGTTTTTTTTTTACACTTTGTACCATGATCATAGAATTAATCTTGTTTGTTTTCTTTAATCTGCTTGTAGGTGCACTTTTGTTTGTTTGATTTTAAAATCACTTTGAGCTCTGACACATCCTACTCCCTGTAAGAAAGCTCATCTCAAAAATTCACTTTCTACTTCAAAAGTACTTCAAGTCAGCCACAGAAAAAGTCGAAGCCCATTACCTATTATCTTCATAAAAATATTTGGAAAAAACGGGGATCCCCACAATAAAGACCTTTACAGCTTAGATTGCAACATAAACAAGGCAATTCAGGAGAAGGGTGGCAAGGTTCAGAAACAGAACTTCATACATAAATTGTTTATAATGTTCTTAACATGAAAACCAACAGCTATCTACCTTTGGTAAAACTTGTGCTACTGAGTGCATGTGAGGCCCTGAGTCATTGAGAAATAGCCCTGGTGCAGATGCATCCACATGACCACAAATAGTCAAGAGGCTACGTTATCCAGCAGTTTTCAGAAATCTACTTTGACCCTAAATCCTTTACATCCAACCAATTGCCCCTAGCCCTGCTGTTTTCCACCATCTCTTTTCTCCCCACTTGCCACCATATCCTCAATTACTCCTCCAGCAGACAACAAAACCCTCACTGCTGTTAGGGGGGGAAAAAAAAAAAAAATAATCAGCTCTCAAAGCAAATCACAAGACAGTTTATTCAGTTTTCTCACTCCCACATGATCATCAGGTGCTGTCACACTAACAATCTTGTACCTCCCACTGTGCCATAATTAACTTCATCCTCCTTGCCTTGTTCTACACCCTGAGCTGTAAGAGCTGCTAATCAGTTTTTTGACCCTTGATCAGGAGGGTCAAAATCAAATGAGGCAGGCCAGTTGATTGCATCCCAGTGAAGTGAGAATAAATCTCTACCAACACAGAAAATAAATACCGTGTGCCCCGCCCCGCTTTGTCTCTTGCAGGCGAGATCAGGCCACTGGGATGGAGCAGCAGAGAACAGGACATGCCTGGGGTCAGCACCAGGTGTGACCACTGAACTCCTCCCACCAGCACACAAAAACACATACGGGCAAACACGATGGGGGAGAACATTGTCACAATAAATCTAATGCCAACATGTCCCTACGATGGCGCTTCAGCAGCCAGCTAGACCATCATTCATCGCCAACCCCAACACAAGGTTTCCAGCTAAGCCCAGCTCAGCCACAGAGAGCTTTGCCAGCTCCATCTGACAAACAAGCTCAGAGGAGCATTCAGGGCCTGTCCCAGTCCTTGCTGCCCCCCCTGAGAACCAGGTGGAATTGCTCCAACACATTTCCAACTCTATTTCAGTATTTTGTAGAGAAGGAGGAGGACAGTACAAGGATATGTGTCCAGCTGTAGAGAGCAAGAACTTTGTGACTACAGAGCAGCTCCTCTTGGTTACTATCAAGACAATTCATTCAATTCCCCACACCCTCAACAGCCAGTTCCAGCCAAAAACGCCAAGAGCACGCTAATGATGTAGTAGGTTTGCTGTTTATTCCACTACTTCAGAAAACCAGTCTCAACAGCAGCCTGCTTCCAAATTCAAACCACTGCCCCAACCAGGAAGTCTGCTGGGAAGCCGTGCCAGGGCAGTGGTGACGACAGGAGGGAATTCCTCACATCTGAGCCACGGCATCTGGCCACAACCGATCCTACAGCCCACCCGTCCCTCGAAGCCCAACGATGGATCACAGATGCAGGGAGAAGATAACAGAGGTTATTTGTATGTTTTCCCCTCCTCTAAGTCCCATCTTCTGATACAGAACAGAAGACCCAAAAGATTTGTTATGATTTGGGAGAATACAAGGCATGGTCAGGTTCAGCTGCTGCTGGGGAGCAGGAAGGTTCAAGCAGCAGCAGCAGCAATCACCATACCACACAGGGATGGGAGGTGGAAATGGAGGAGAAGGTGAGAAATTAGACAGGGCTCCTGCTGGAATCCAAAGTTTCACAGACTCAGCCAGGCTTTTTTCTGAAGGTAAAAAGGTCAGACTTAATTATTAAGCTTCATGGCTAATAACACTATAAAAATAAAGAACTTTCCATTACATTTGCTTGAACTTGCTCTACCCTAGAAGTTCCCATTCCAACATGCTGGCAGTAGTCTATAATCACAGCCAGCTGCAACAGACTTTCTTCACTATCTGTAAAAAGTTTAACAGATACTAAATTCCACTCTAAAGAGTGCTGCATCATCTGAGAAAAAGAAAAAAAAAAAACCAACCAAAACAAAACCCAGCACCCAGCACATATCAGGATGATGTTAGAAAGGCTTGGTAAGCATTGCAAGTACAAAACAGCCATCTCATCCACAATAACTTCACAGAAACACAGCAGCAGTGTTTCAGCACTGTCAGCCTGAACAGAAGTTCTCCAAAGTTATTTTAAAATAAGCCAAGTGTCTTTTAACATAACCCAGGTTAGAAAACATGCATTGCCAAGAACTTCATCAAAAGATCTTCTAGACAGCATCACTGTAATATCCAAGTACTTGCCAACTAAGCACTGCAGAGAGTTCAGCCCTCTGGAGTCGGCCTCTCCTCCCTTTCTGGCACTGGAACAATGCAAAGAGCAGCAAATGACAGACAAGGAAGGAGGGGGAGGGATGGATCACCGCGCATATACGTCCTCGGTGTCTATATACAAAATCCATTACGAAAGTGGGAGCTAGGCAGACTAGAACAACTGTCTCTCTCATGTTTGCGCTAACAAGTTATTGCCAGACCTTTGACTAGGATTTATGAACAATGCATGCAGGAAATGGAATTAAAAAAAATAATCATAAAGCAATTATCTCGTCTACAAAGCTGGGCACATGGCAGTGAGCTTACAACACGGTACAAACAGAAACTGCAAGGAAACCATGTATATGACACTTAAAGGCTGAGGTAAATTTTTATTTCAACAAAGCCAAGCTCACAGGAGCAAGCCCAGCGCAGCCACCAGCGCAGAACTGCACAGGCCTCCCCAGCTGGGTGGAGACCTCTTGCTGAGAGTGAAGCTAAGATTTTCCAGAAAGCTCATGAAATCACCACTATCCCTGCTCATTCAGTGGAGCAATTCAAAATTCAAACAACTTTCACACTCGCATACGCAAGTAAGAAAGTACACAGACAAGGAAGGAGACAGAAACATACAGACAGACAGGAAAATAGAGATAGGAAATTCCAAAATCAGATCCTGACCATCAGAAGAGACGCAGTATATCTTGGACCAAGTAGAAAAACCTATTACCAGCTTTTCTCCAGCAGAGTCACAAGGAAGCGGTGAATCTATCTGTATCTCCAGAGTCCAGATGCCAATGTCCAGACATTGCACATATAAAAGAGAAAGTGATGGATGTCAGAATATGAAGACACTCATGAGAAACCTTGGGAATTGAGCTTACCAAGCACACAGAGTAGCTGAACTCAGCATCCATAAACAGCTATGAGAAGTGTTTGAGATTGTTTTTCACTTGAGATATCAGAGTTGGCCAAGAAAGGTGAGTGGGTTGGGGGTGGAGGGGAAGCAGGAAAGAAGTGGCAATAAATATTATCCCACGGAGGCTCAATATCTGAATTCCCTCAGTTGTTTGCCTGAGATGCACTCTTTCTCATCTGTACCTACTATATGAAGCAGCAAGAATGTCTTCTTCCTGCCACTTCTGTTCACACATCTCCTATATCCCCAATGCCCAGGAGCTCCCTGCACAGTCTGGATGTGACGAGGAGGTAAATCCATTCCCTAGGAGCGGTCCAGCTCTGTCAATGATGCACTCCTGAGTCTGCACACACGCACTTGTTGCTAGCTGCCTCCAAGTCACCCTTGCCAGTTGGGGACAACCTGCCTCTGCCACCAGCTGGTATGTGGGGAGGGAGGGTCCGGGCAGGTTGCAAGAACTCTCACCCCAGCATGTGATGGGAGAAGCACAGACATACACCTTACTACAAACTGAGGACTCGCCATCCTCCCAAGCAACCAACAGGAAACACCTCATTAAAGACAGACTTCTAACAATCTCAGCTCCGCACACTGCTGTATAATTATTCTCAACTTGAAAGGGCTGCATAATTTCTCAGGAATTTCATCATTTCCAAATGGAAGTCCCAGAAGGGAATATATATATAGGTCTATGTATATGTACGTGTGCACAAGCATATACATCTACATACAGCTCCATCTCTCCTATCGTTAAGCATACACAACAAAGATGACAAAAACCCAACCCCATTGCATCTTGTTCCATCACTTACAAAACACTGCCTTATTTTGTGGCTGTGCTTTTGTACATCACAAAGAAACACCCAAGCTAGAGGTGAGTAATTACATTTCTATTTACTTTACCATTCATTTTATGAGGAGGAAGGGTAGAAACAGGAGCATTTTTTAAACTATGTCATTCCCTGGGGGCTGAAACTCATGAAACATGTTTTTTCAGAAACAGTCTTTTCTTCTCTAGAACTCTCTTACCCCCGTTCCCTGACCCACTTCAGTGGGTACAGCCCATTACCTTGCTTATCCTGGACTAACGTATGTAATATTCAGTATTTTATTTGAGCCATTTTTGCCACTTAACAGAAATCTTGTCGCCTTTGAGAAAAAGTTAGTCACAGGTGACACCTACCTACCCAGTTACTAGTCATAACAAAACCCAAGTTTTAGGAATGTACTGATCTTCAAAAGCTCTACCTCATTCAGCATTGAAGGCATCAGTCCACATCTGCAGTGAGAAAACTAAGAATGGAGCAGGAAGTCAGGGTAAGCTTTTTTTTTTGTTTGTTTTCTTTTATGATTTGTTTGTTTTCTTGAAGACGACTAGGCGATAGTGCTAAAGATCAAGGCTGATCTTCCTGGATGTTCTTGATATTTCCCCTGACAAAGGCACAGATCTGAGTTATGGATAACCAGAACATTGCATGCATCTGTCAAGCCCAAGGTCTGTGACAATCAATAACGCTGAAGAGAGGTAAAGACGACACCGATGTTACAGTTTTCACCTCTGATTAATATAGAAGGAAAATAATAATAATAAAAAAACATTATGCCATATAAACAGGCCTTATCTGCAAAGAAAACAATTCCTTAAAAATCATAGCTACCATTCTGATATGGTGACCCAAAATTATAGCATAAAGAGGTCTTCAGCACTTCAAATTTCAGCTGGATGCGCATCCTAAGGAACACCCTTCCTTAACAGAATAAAAGATTTGTTTAATAAGACAGCTATGATGTTAGGCTGCATAGCTTGAAAAACACAGTCAAGAAAAATGTTAAGATTTTTTTAAATATACAGGCTCATTCGCTGAAGGAACCTAAGACACAGCATTCAGACTGATATCATGAGAGATGAGCTATTGCAAGCAGTTGGCTGAGTGCAATAGTACTGACAGATTGCACCCAACTGAAGGAAGGAGGTTCTTAAAGCGATTCAGTGGTCCAAGAAATTCTACCAACTGGGAGTCAAGTTCAGGAGAACTAAACATATGGCAAGTTACAGCTGCTTCTTTACTCTTATCATCTCTCAGCAGAAATAACTGTAAGGAGTAACAGGGGAGGACAAGGACAAAGCAGTAGAGGGATGGAAGAACACCACCACACTCAAGGGGAGAAAAAAAAAAAAAAAAACCAAAACGTAGCCATACTGAACTTCAGTACCTAGATCAGATTTAACTAAACAAATCAAAGTGATTCTTAAATAATAAAGTGGATCCAAATTGATTAGCGTGTATTTTAAACACATTACAAGCACACAGCTTGTAATTGTACACTGAACATTTCCAAGTTACGTACAGAAAATGCCTTTTTGGTTGTTTCTTTTTCCTTCAGCCATGGTGCTTTTATATCAAGTTCAAAGAGGCTTCTAAGGCATGTCAAGCATTTCCACCTACTACCCATTTTTATGCATCAACACTGATCCTCGTGGCCTAGAAAGCTTGCAGAGAAGTCAGCTATTGGGGTTAAATTTTAACAAACCATGTTATAATTGCATAGGCCTGGTTAATGAAGAAATGACTGGTGGAGGATATAATATCCTGACCTGCTGTCATGAATTTTAATTGCCTACAGATGGTTAAGCTTAGCCCTGCCTTCCCACCTGAAAAGATCTGCATGGATAATTTCTCCCTCAACCTTACATAGTGCAGCTGGCATTTCATTTAGCCCATCGCTGTGAGTTACTCACCATGCATCCTGTGGCGAGTGGAGCAGTGGGTCAGGTGTGACCCACACACACAGGAGCCGAGGTGGGTGCTAAGCTGGAATTCCTTTGCCCTTACCCCAGTGAAGAATTCCACCTGGCAATGCCACAGCTGCTGTAAATCAAGTCATTTCTAGCAGCCAGTCCTGTTGCTCTGACTTTTGCAATCTCCATCACTCTTTGTTTAGATTTAGGTTTGTCAGACTTTGTTCTTCAAAGTGAATTACTCCTCATCCCCAACACAGGCTCCCCACCTCTGCCCGGGTAGGTTGCCACGGGAGAACAAGGCCACTCTAAGAAGGTCAGCTTGGAAAAAAATAAAGAAAGGAAGTGAGCACTCTTCAAATCTCTCCATGAAACAAAGAATTTCACTTCAACTGGAAAGTGAGAACCTTTCCTTCTACAGCACATTAATACCAATAACAACTCAGAAGAGACCAACAGATGCATCAAAGCTGAGGTCAATTTTCAATTTATGGAAAACCTTTAATAAGGTTTACAAAATACAGCTACTTCAGTTTCAGTGAAACAGATATCCACTGGAGGAGGTATAAAGCTCTTCCCCTGTGTAAGCAGTTTTTAAAATAAAGGTCTGATCAAAAAAAAATGACAATCTATAACACAAGATGCCTTTGCAGAATCACACATTGCCAGATTCAACTCTCAATATCCTTATTCAGCACATTTTATATGTGCCTTTTTTTTTTTTTTTTTTTTTT
>WHYT01016615.1:198314-208792 GCA_009806455.1 Tetrax tetrax | reverse complement strand
AGAGGGCTCCTCAAAGCCATCTCTCTCAGTAGACATGTGGGATAAGGTTTCAGTCTGTCCTTTTCCCACCCTCCTAGTGTTTACAGCAACGTTTACTGGCTGGAACCTGTATGGGTAATGCAGATCCATCATGTACCTGTAGGGTTTTGTCCCACCTTTGTGTGGGACTCGTATGACATTCATTTATTATCTGGCTGATCTGTATAGAAGGAGAAATGCTTTCCAAAAGACTTTTAAAAGATCCTCTCTTCAGTGTGTTTTTGCTTTCCATGCACAGCCATACATTCTATAGTGTCCTTAGGAAAAGTGGCATGAAAGCTGGCAAGATCTACACATTGACAGAGCAAGCTAGGCGATTTTTTTCTTGTTGAGGCTATCCTCAACACCGTACCAAAATCCAAACCCAATTTTAAGTGGACCAGTGATGGGCAGAAAGACCTTGACCTCCTGGACTCATTACTGGCTGATTGACATTTGGTTTGTATTCTTTACACTTCTCTTCAACACAGCTTTGGTCATTTCCATCTAAGACTTCTAAGAAAGAGACAATTGCAAAATTATGTGTGTAGGCTGCACACATTATTTTGTAACTTTTTCTAATTCCAGCAGGTCCTCCAAACAAGTACTGAGCGGCATTCAAATTTGTTCCCAATACAACATCAGACTGGCTTAACCCAAAACTCAGTTCTGCACTTACCTTGAAATGGGATTAAAAAAAAGTCAGACTTGACCTCTATTAGATACTGGTTTGTAATTCCAAACCAAATGAATGCAAACTTGAGAGAGCTGGTTAATTGAAACCTAGGCTTGGGATTTGGCAAGAGATCTACTCACAGCTGTGCCAGCTCCAGAAGCTCCTCCAACAGCCCTGTGTTTGGGCAGATCAGCTGGCCGAGAAGCTCCACTGTAGCCTCCTGTCTCAAGAGCTGACTCTCCCAGCTTAAAGAGTACAAACCGAATAATGCGAGGCACATAGACAGCTGAAACAGGGCTCCTGGCCATGGCTGAAACACCAAATTAACATTGCACACTACAGCTGAGCCAGGAGTATGATGATCCTACAGCAGCGAGACACAACGCTGATGGATACTGTTTATAAGAGGGCAGTACATCTAGAATCATAGAATCATAGAACGGTTTGAGTTGGAAGGGACCTTCAAAGGTCATCTAGTCCAACCCCCCTGCAAGGAGCAGGGACATCTCCAACCAGATCAGGTTGCTCAGAGCCTCATCCAACCTGGCCTTGAACGTTCCCAGGGATGGGGCATCTACCACCTCTCTGGGTAACCTGAGAGGAGTGCTAAGCTACAAGAAGACCCTGATTAAAATCCCTTCATGCAAATATATGAACTCTCAATCATCAGTGGGCATATGGGTGTTCAAAGCGTAACTTAGTGTGAGGCAGCATGGGGAGAGGGAGGTGGAAAAAGAGGTAAATCTGACGTGCTCTGACTTTGCAACATGGAACTGTCTTCCCCATTCTTCTGTCCTTTTAGTAATTAAAACAATTCTGGGTGCTGGGCTGATGCCTGGCTGATTGTCTTCCTTAATGCCGCCTTCTGTCTCTCCTGCTTGTTGAGAAGGTTCAAAACACCTTAGGCTGCTCCTTTGTTTATCGCAGACCAAAATGTTCCTTTCTTACTTATCAGGGCTTCAGCTAGACTGCTCATCTTTCAAACTGTCTTCCTCCTCCACCACCAGCAAGTTTGCTAGGAAAACTCTTGTTGTCCCCTGAGTATGCATTCACCACTCAGCTGCTCCTAGAAGTTTTTGGGCTAGTAACAATTTTGTAAATTGTAACAATTAGTTCAAATCCCATCGTGCCCATTAATGGTGACTCTAATGGCTGTTGGCAGATTCAGTGAGAAAACCAAATATATTCAGATTAAGAGCAGAAGGTTCTCAGGCTTGGTGAGAAATGTTTGTTCCCTTGCAGTTTCAGGAGATTTACGTGGTGAAGAGGAGCAGGTTCATGGCAGAACAGAGCTAATGCAGTCCATAACTGACAGGTCACAACATTGATTTTAATATGATAATCACTATGACTATTTGCAATTTTTAAAAAGTTTAGTTCAGCTGCCTTGGGTCTTATTTATACCTGCAAAGGCTTCCCATCCTGACCTGCTGCTGCTTACCATTTACCAGGAGTTCACTGTGCCCAAGGGTACAGGGCTTGGGGGAATCAGACAGGGTGTGTGTTTGGGATCTCAAAACACTTTGCAGTCAACGTAGCTCAGGGTGGAAATCCATAAAAAGCAACAGACATGATGTATATCAATGCGGAAAACAAGTAGTGTAGAAGTAAATATTTGGAGACGATGAGAAGGTCTGCAGAGGACTGGGCATGCCTCTGCAGCAGCAGGCACCAAGCTGCAGGGCTAGATACCTCCCTGATCTGGCGTTGCGCACAGTCCAAGGAGTCCGTAGGAGATAAATGGCAATGTGTAGGACTAAGGGGCTGCAGCTGGCAGACTTCTCCCTTCCACTATTAGCCCCAGTTCTGGCTGGTTGAGTTATATTGCTCTTCATTTTAGTGACCTCATGTTAATGTGAGAGATGTTTAAGGAAATTAACAGTGCTAATAGAAAGGACAAGAATAACCATTTAAAAATGAGTAACTATATCTAATTTAAGATAGCATTTGGTTTTTACTTAGCTGGAATGAAGAATATTTATTTCCACTGGAACTGCATGTAATAGAAATACTAAGAATATAAATGCTGTATGAATAAATGGATTTTAAAATTCTGAACAGGGAGGAGCACTTTCACATCCCTCTCGGAGCCATCACAAACAGCACGTCAGTAAGCCCATACGAAGCACCTACCCAGGTATGTTAAACTAAAAAAACCTATTAAAAGCTATCAAAAAGTGCATTCTGATAATTATTTTTTTTACACTGTAAAACCACACCTGACCATGAGATGTTGTATTTTATCAATTGTGTATTGGAAGAATCTTTAAAGGAAGGCAAAGAACAATTGTAGCCTTTCTCCCTCTCGCCTCATCGCAGATGACTTGTTAAAAGCTGTGGGAACACAGATGATTATCATGTCCCCCAAAGGGCTTATAATACATTGCAAATTTTCACATCAGTGATTTTTAGGTGCTGGTCTCTTCCAGTTACTTTAGAGAGTCTCACAGGAGCATAAAGTGAAGAAATGAAGTTGTTTTCACAGAACATTTATTGAACCCCATTTTGTTAACGATGTAAGGCTTAACTGTAACGATGTAAGGCTTTTGTGGGGCCGTGCTGTCTTTAAATCAAGATAAGACCGTACCAGTCTCAAAAACTTAAAATAGATAAATCTTACCTGAAACAGTATAATCAATACACTGCGAGTCCTATGCTGTTCCTATGGACTGAGGCTCTTTTATATTGCTGGAACTTTTTTTCCCTGCTGAAGTGAGGAATATTTATGATTCTTCCACCAAGTGCAAATCAAAAGCTATAAATAGCTGCTCATTAATCCTGAATTTCAACTGTCCCCAAAGATGTGGAAGGAGGGTTTATAGTTGCAGTTCCACACGATTTTTTGAAACCCACGATCTTGGAAAGCAGTAAATCTACATTAGAAATATTTATATTGAAAAAAAAATATATATTTTCCTGACACAAGCAGAAATCCTTCTCTAGCTTCTGTGTTTCAGATGCATAGATTTTCAAGGCCAGGGGGAGGATGAGGCCAACTGGTTGGAAAAATGCTGTTACTTATTCTGAAAAGCTGTGTAACAGATGCTGAGTCAGTATGACTTGGGCATCATTAGAAAACTCTCTGCAGAGGTAAAAAGCGAGCAGCTGCAGGTCATCCTGACCATGTCTAGCACTGGTCTATTCCCAGCTACACCCAGGACATGGAGAAGAATCACAGTAGCTCAGTCTATGTGTACCCTTAACCCAGGATTTGTAAATTATATGTAAATCACATAGCCCAGGAGTCTGCCACCCCAAAAAACACAGTGGGGCTACCCATTTCTTTTTAAATCCAAACTCTGCAGCAGTCTCAGGGGGACTCAAACACAAACCTCAAAACCACAAGGTTACACAGATTCTCCAGCTGGTATTTTCCCTACAGAATAATAAATGGCCATTGCTTTTCCCACATGCAAGAGAAGCTTTAACAACAGAAATGAACTGTAACTTGGCAGCGAGTGGAGGAGCCAGCTGAACCCAACTCCCCCAGCTCTCCGGCTGGAGCTCTTACCACTGCTCTGGTACTCTGGGGCAGACCTTGGCACTACCAAACATACACCTGGGTAAGACTGTAGAGATACTACCTTTCGGCAGGATTTCTACCACTTTAAATACTGTTGAAAACCTAAGTAGTTTGGAAACAAATGGACTGTGCAAAACTGTAAAGGAGATCAGAATTCACCATGCTGAATTATGGATGGATAATCGGCCACAAAATAGCATTGCCTGCAGCTGCGCTGGAAGCAAGTCTGATCACTCTCTCTCTTCCAAAATATAAAACTCAAGTCCTGTTCAGATTAGAGGGATCATATCAGCATATGCTGAACGTATTTTTATTATTCTTCATTAAAAGGCACTTTTTTCCTCTGTGATTTGTAATTATAAAACTGATTTTCCCATTTCTAGCATCACACAGATACTTTACACCAACTCTGAATGACAACACCATGAGATGTGTAAGACTAGAAAGATCAAGATCCTAATCTGCTGCCTTAAAGCCCACACATGTACCGAGCAGAAGAAAATTCACATATCTTACTTTTATATGGAGAAGTCCTGCCCCTGCTCTTACTATGGTGCTCAGGAGAACCACAATAATATTATTTGCATGATAATGATGTAAATGTCTCTTGCACAGAGGAAAGGTGTTTGTTAAAGGCTTTACTCAGGAAACTCCCACAAAGCCATTCTGCCTTTCTGAAGTGAGGATGCCTGATTGCAAAACTCAAGGGAGTGGCTGTGGTCCTGGAAACCCTCTAGTAACCTTGTTCTTCTGCATTTACTTTCAACAGCTGTGGGACGGGTCCTAAAAAACTGTTGTCCATTCCAAAAGAAAGTGCCCTATGGCATCTGTAAACCAGTGAGATCACTTGGGGAGTCATCTGTCTTCTCACCTGAAAACAATGGGTCATTCATCACGTTTGGTGATACATGCTGTTTAAGAGATACAGTCAGAACATCAGAGGGACTGATGGCATTGCCCTCAAGTTGCCTCCCTAAGGCATCTACAGCTCATCTTGAAAATAACAGACCGTTTTCACTTCCCTCTTGAGGAGAGGCTATATCCTCCATTGTTATTTTAAAAGCCATATGCCACCATCTGAATCACAAGGCAGAGACGAGGTTGGTCTTAGGTCTAACCCCCTCTTTTGCTTATACGTATTTTTAGGTAGGTTCATTAAGTGCTTTATCTCAGTTTCCATATTCTTGCAACACTCAGCTCTGTTTTGCGCATGTAATGTAGACTGATTATTTGTACAGGGACATGTAGTGCTTAATGCCACCTTCCTGACTTCAGATGGGGACTTCTTACATAGTAATAGCTGCACTGGACTGGACCAAACATCCCTCTGGTAGCGGGTGGTGCTCTAGGGGATGGAATAAGAACCAGGAGCACATATAGCAAGCAATATTTCCACCAAAACACCAGCTCTGTGGCTCCTGAACATGCTTGTTTGTGAACATCTCTGTGTGTTAGCAGGCCCTGGCAGACCTCTCTTCCCTGAATGAGCTAATTTCCTCTTGAAGCCATTTGAATGATGGGTCTCCAGTGGCCAGTGGCAATGAGTTCTGCAGCTGAATTACTAGCCATACGAAGTAATACTTCATTACTTTCATTTAAAACCTGCCATCCAACAATTTCATGGGGTGCCTCATGACACTGCTGTACAAGGATCAGCAAATAAAGCTTCCCTGTCTTACTGACCTCTATCTCACTCTGCTCCGGCCATCTCCTCCTGATGCTGAGGAGCCACATCCTGTTTAATCTCTCATGTCTGGGACACTGTTGCATATTTTCAGTCATTCATCTGCTCTTCTCCACACCTTTTCTTGCCTTGTTATTATGCTACTGGCAATATTTTAAGTTGTAGTGGGACTTGGAAAATTATGCATTGGGAAACAGCCTTTCCCTTTGAAAGGACATTTAAAACTGTGTAGTACCATCTGGAGTTAATCACCTTATACTTCTAATAAATTACACTAAGAAAAAGTACTTGAAAACGAATGAGTTGTGACAACCAAGGCACAGTATCAACTGCACCTGATGCTTTGTGCTTGGATTCCCGCGTTGTCTGCACACCAGCAGAGGCAGGAGCTCTGATCTGCAATTCCTGCAGGCTCCCTCTCCTCCTAAAATCACGGTTAGGTCTGTGCTTCACCAAATCACTCTGAATTTACTGGCAGGGCAGTTCGGTGCATGGCAATGACTTCACCTTCTCTCTGCTTACAGCTGAGGTTTATTAGAGTCTGGAAAACCAAAGCACTAACTGAAACCGCAACTAGCAGTTGAGTAGACTTCTACCCAAAATGAGATCAGTTTCTTCTCCCTTCCCCTTCCCTCAGTGACACTGGTCCATACGGCTTGGTTGCACAAATATCCAGAGGTCCCACACCTTGGTCCTGCTTTTCTTTTGCTTAGCAGGGATGATGTGGGCTGTCAAACCATGCTCAGCTGCAGATGCTGAAACACGACTCTTATCTGAGTCCCCTGAAGGTGTAGTAAACGGGAATTAATTGCGATAGCCATGGAGAAGACTGGCACCAGATAAAACTCTTGCTTTCTCTCTTCTTCTTGCAGTCTTCATTGAAAACACAAGACTTTGGAGACTTTTGAGGTGTTCAGTGCTTGAAGGAGAAAGAGGCTGTGCTTCCTGCTACAGCACCAGGGCAGTGCCACCTGCAAGGCTGCTGCTCAGGCTGCTCCTGGCACAAAAGCAGGGCATGATCATGCTGTGGTGGGGCTTCCAGGTCATCCCAGTGCCAGCCCACTGGAAGGCAGGCAGTAGGAGCTGCCAAGGCCCCACTCAGGTTTTGGAGACCCTCCTTCCCTCAGCATTTTGAGGGACATGGCTCACACCTTGCAGCACTGAGCTCTGTGGAGACGCTGATACGGAGTGCGCAGGGTAAGCAGGGCTGGCTTGGGACCTCTCCCACGGTGTTTCTTAGTCAGCTTGCACAGATGTAAATGGCTGATCATCACCAAATTATTTTTCTCTCTAATAGTAGAGTTGGGTTTATTTCTGTCATGAAATGCTCCTTGTAAAATGTACTGTGCTACAACTGCACTTGTAGCAGATTGCCAGAGCTTTCAATGGCATAACGTTTTATAAAAGATTGGCCAATAACATACAAATGGCAGAGCAATTTTCTTCTTGCTAAAAAGAAGGGTCGATTTTACTTATCAGTGCAAAGGAAAATGATGTTGTCACTTACAAATACGTCCCTCTCTTCTTTTCAAATTTCTGAGAATGGTAAAAAGAGAAAAGCTGGAGACTGCAAGATAGACCCCGGTGATCAAAATGGAAACATACAGCCATCCCTGATGCATGAGAGCACGATGAGGAGTTTCCGTGTACTACCAAGTATTTCCAATCCTGTGAGGCTTCTTGTTGAATCCATCAAAAGAAGGACTGGCCACTGTTTTTCATGTTTTCTCTGTGCTGCACAGTATGAGAGATGGAGACAGAAACTAAAACTGAGACTTCCTCTGCTTTTAGCTATGCATACCAGGTTCCACTGTAGGCAAAGGTAATGGGTATTTAATTATTAGTATTCACTACTGGTAACTGGGACTGTATATAACTCTTCTGTAAGCCAATCTCATGGCCACCACTGCAGAGGCTTGCTTAACAAAGGAGTGAAGACTTCAGAGGCAGTAATAACTCTCCTCCTAGCCCTCCTGTTGTGGTTTGCAACTGTGGCTGCACCTTAGATGGGTCCTCTACGCCTCACCCTGACCATAGACATGCAGTTAAGCACAGCCCTTCTGAGGAGATTTTATACAAAAAATAAGACAAACAAAGTAGACGGTGTTATCATCTTCAACCTACAATCTACGCAGCCTCACCAGCCAGGATGGTGTGAACTGCCCTGGCCTGGTAGGTCCCTGACAGCACCTCGCCTTCTCCTCCCCAGCCCTTCCACCCAAGGACTATGAGTGAATACTATGTTTTGTTCCTATTTAATGCCCAAACAAGAAGAAATGCAGCTCCATTCAGAAGTGATGGCTGCTTATTTGATACAGTGTACGTTGGCATGCACTAAGCCCAGTCACTTGACTAAACCAGGCCCATTTCCCCACCAGAGCAAGCTTCTGTACTTCTAAATGCGGAGCGTTAACGATGGTTAGTCTTTGTCTGGCTATCACAGAAGCCACAAAGCTTAAAAACTGTGCTAGAGGAGATCCACAGGGTGTGAAATACACTGTATTTTGGTTAATTAGTTAATGTTTGTAAAGCTTTTTCTGGGGGGAAAAAAAGTGCCAAGTATGATCATTATTATCAACAGTCTTTTCTTTCTTCAAGTCCTTGCCAATAATGCTTTAAGTTTTGTTTTTGGGGGGGAGGGGGGGTGGTGCGCTAAATTAAGCACTTTTGTAGTTCTGTGAGGCACAATCTTGCTTTTCAGCTCAATCCTTCCACATTGGGCTTGATTTTATCTGGGCTTTGCTTTACAGCTGGATCCATTCTGGTTTAAAAGTGCAGTTGAAGCCCTCTTCCAAGTTAATGACCTTTCCCTGGATTACCCACATTTAAGATCGAGGAAAGAAGTGATTGAGAAAGACTTTTAATTAATTGGGCTTTAACAATATGTAAGACAGAGAGCAAAGCTGGAATAAGCACAAACCTAGAAACTCTGCAAAGAGGGATGAAGTATAGAATAAAATTACTGAAGGTAAAATTGGTGTCTTTCCTAGAGAAGAGATCGATTTTTTTCCTTTCTGAAACATGATGCGCAACACCTTATCTTTACGTGTTTGATGATGAGCTTCATGAAAAAATATTGGTCAAGGTAGAGAAGAGGAGGCTCAGCACAAGACTAGTTATTAGAGAGAGGACTTGCTTAAAAAGTAAATGTTAATAGATGGGGCTAAAGAGGAATTTCCAGGCTGGAGAAAGGATCTACTGAAGTTTCTTATGACTCAAGCCTGGAAATACTAATTTCATATTTTGTATTTATGCAATACTGTGGCTCCAAAAAAAGATTGCTAGTGAGACAGAATTTGCTTCCATGCCTGACAAGAATCAGAATATGCTACAGGAAGAAACACATAGTTTTGAGAAATATGGTCTAAGAAAATAGTTTAATTGTACAGTGCAGCCCAAAGAGGAAGGTAATGCACTTAGGAACTACTAACACAATTTTCTGCTTCAATTAAAGTTATCATCTACTGGAACTCATGAAAACGAGAAGAAGACATGAACATTAGGAAAGCATCACTGAGCAAGGGTAAACTACCTTTGTGAAGTTTCTTTTTAGTACATTTCTACCTTTCAAATTGCTTAGAATGTATGAAAATGTGCCTCTCCGAGGCTTATAAATCAGAATAACTTTTTGTTATATCTCATTATCTTTTTGGTGCTTCATTCATGTGTCACAACCTTTAAACTCTGATCGGGTACTTAATACATCCTTTCCTTTGTGAACTTCAATTTGGAAATTGAGATAAATATACTGTTAAGCAACTGAAGGGAGAGAATAAAGAAAAAATGGGAAAAGGCAGTAGGAAAAAAAAAAAAGAAGAGTAGCTAGCAGAACAGCTCTGCATTTTCACGCAACCTATGTGAATTACATAAAAGTGATTCAAAAGAGTGAATGGCTCAAAAGAGTGCAGAGCACTGCATTGTATTATTGCCTTCCTACAAGATCTGAATGTAAAATGCTTTTGGTTGCTGTGAGCTTTGAGCATTAAGAGTGCTGCTCTGAGTTTCGAGTTTTGCTTACAGAAGGGATTTGAGCCAATCTATTACATTTCTTGTTCTGAGTGTTGTAAAAAAGCAGTACCTGGTGTTCAGGTAACTAAAAAGCACTGCAAATTATTTTTTAAAGCTGCCCCCACAGCCGGTTAAGGGGCCATCCAAGTCATAAGAAATATGAAGTAATAGAATTTAAGTGCCCAGTATTCCTCTATCAGATCAATTCTCCAGCTCGATACAGATCCTTCATCTGTTTTTTCCTGGATTTGATAGTTTGTGTGAAAAGCAAGCGAGGTGCTTTCTGCTGGATGTGGTCAGTGATGCTGAACTGCAGTAGCCACAAGAGGTGGCAGCAGCACATTCCCCCAAAGCACAGCTGATAGACACTGGATGATTTTGTACATCTCAGAGTGGCCTTTCATGACCCTGGGCTGAAGGACCCAGACCCAGTTCAGACACAGCAACTGAAGCCCTCCTCCCAGCAGAAGCTATGGTCAGACTGACATTTCTTGCAAGTCACTGGGTATTCATCCTACACTAATAAAGGATGCTGCAGTAGCCAAAAAAAAAAAAAAAAAAAAAAAAAA
>WHYT01016615.1:175109-197373 GCA_009806455.1 Tetrax tetrax | reverse complement strand
AAAAAAAAAAAAAAAAAAAAAAAAACCAGCCAGAAAACTAATCAATAGGAAGACATTTTATCTGCATTTATTTTGAGGACTGTTTGGTCTCCCATAAAGCACAAGGCTTCTCTACATCTCTGACAGATAGTTATAAAACTGTCTAATGCACAGTCAACACCATCACAGAAGCAAACACACGCGATTTAAGAGCCTTTTATATTTGATTCATAATTTTATTTTTGGAACAAAATTAGAAGTTTGTCAGTCTGAAGACAGCACAATAAAACCAAGATCATTACTCTTTCCCTACATAGTGAAAGTTTTATGGCTCAAACAGCATTTCTAATCCTTTATGTCCTGTCCCTGTGATGCATCTAATGAATAATCTCCTTTTCTCCTCCATAATTCACTTGACAGCAAAATAACATCTTTTAAAAATCACCCATTTTTTTAAAGAAGTATCTTATGTCCCCCATTCCCATCCTAATTTTGCAGTTAATGCCTCTTCTCCAATTCCTTACCTTCTTTCCCTCCCCAAATACCCCCTTGCCACTGCCAATCAGCCATCCGTCTGTCTCCACAAAGCACTTTTGCTGACAGGTTTGCTCCTTGCTCCAGCTTTTGCTCCTGCAGCAGGACATGCCTTCTCCAGAAACACTGTTCATGGACAGAGACCTGAAGCCTGATCACATTGAGAAAAAATCAAATTAATTCTCGGTCTCCATCTACAGCCCAGCTGTTCAGCGGAACTGAATAATTGCAGAGTATAGTGGCCAGGAGTGAAGAGTAGAGCTAGAAGTTTTAAAACAGGATATTCAAGTCTTCTGAGAGAATTAACTATTTTTGTCTTCTGAGAGAATTAACTATTTTCTTCTACTAAATGTACTACTTAGGTACTTTTTCTTCTACTAAAGAAAAGCGGACTATGCTTGTGTTTTTATGGGCCAGTTGAAGAGAGAACGATTTCCATGAAGATCACTTTTAATCAGTCACTAGGAAAAGTGTCCCAAAGACAAGCAAGATATATTACCTTCACCTTGAGGCTGATACATAGCTAGCATTAGTTACCTACTGCATGCAGATTTGTAGCAGTGGGTCAGCTGCTACAAAGGTTTCTATGACCCACTTCCTATCATCTCGATGAATGAGCTAAAGATCGGCAAGAAAATTCCAAAAACAAGTAGACTGAAATACATTGGGGACGTGGGAGTGTCCTAAATTCATTGAAATAGAGAGAGAAATTACAGAAAGCTGTATAAAAGCAGCTTCAAGCGCAGGGGAGAAGTAGTCCTGCCCACAAATTGTCCACACCACAAGACTGTACACACACCAGCTTGGCAAATTAAAAGCAGTATAAGAGGGAACGTGATAACTACTTACAAATAATTCCAAATTGTCCAAGATGTAAATTTAAAAAATGTAGAATTATTCAGGCTAGCTTTGGGTGCAATAGAAAAGAAAGTGAAAAATAGAGACAAATGGATCAAATTTAGAAAGGAAATCTTTGGCTATTGGGAAGATTTCTTGACATTGAAATACCCAAGTCTGAGGCCTTACTCAGTTTCAAATACAGTTAAATAAGCAAATACAGAGGAATTTCAAGCTTTAGCATCCAATACCATTTGCAGATGGATTAAGGTATCCACTGAGAGCAGAGCTGCGGAGGGTCACAGCTCTGGGACTGTGGATGGAGCGTTACAGCTGACCCCAACTCTCTGTGTAAGCATAGCTTTAGTTGCACTAAACAGTACATTTTTAATGTCCTAATTTTTTTTTTAATTTTATTTTTATTTCCTCTCTAGCCAGAGAGCCAGTCTCTCACTGCAACAAATTCAAATAATAGCTTTCACACAAACTCTTGATAGCACTGAGCCTTTTCTCAAGTGCATCCAACTTCCAAAGCAAGCATGAGTTCAGCTCCCCACAGGTCCTTGGCAAGAGCTCAGTGGCCCATCATACCCATCACGGCTGCAAGAGACAGCACTGCCTTGAAGGGCAATGCACCTGAGAGACCTAACAATCCTTCAGCCTCTCTAAATATGATTCATCAGCACTGCCTCAAAAATATTTTAAACTGGAGCCAAGGGGGAAAAAAATAATTAAAGGAAAAGGTATTAGAAAATTACTGTAACACAGCTACACTAAGAGTATTTGTAATATACAGATATATAGCACCCACTTTCACAATCAGGTCCATTTTTGCTGTAGAAATTGTTTTTTCAGTTGATGCTCAAAGAGAGGAAGAAATTCGTACCCAGCCATCTACAATCCTGGCATGCTGCTGGGAGCCTGGGATGCTTTTCCCTGCTCAGTACAACTGCTGACCTGCAATTCCCCTGCCCTGGGCTCCAACATGTGCACCTGACTCTCTCAGCACATTTTAATCCTAGCTCTCCATATCTTAGCCATAGGCTTGTTGAGCAGAAACAAGATTTTTCATCTTCATTTGTGCTGAAGCAAATGATGTGAGTAGGTTTTCAGCATCAACTAATGGCAGCCAAGCTGCTTTTTTCTACTGTGTCATCTTTCTCTCTTTCTACCCATTTGTCCATCATTCATCAAGCAAGGTTGGGAGAGGCGTGCAGTCAGTAACTCCGAGTGAAGTGTAAAAAGTACTTCAACAAATCCTGGAGTTACATGAGTGCCATTGCAATGCTATGAGACCCTACGTCCTGCTATGTCCATTAGACGCAGGTGTACACCAGCAGGCCAAGAAGACGACTTCCGCGGGCATGTTCAAAGCAAGTGTTACCAATGACTCCTTACTCCCAAAGAATGCATCCATTAAATAAAGATACATATGCTTCCTTTTTCTTATACTATACCTAGAAGCTAAATCATAAAGTTTTAGCACAAATGTAGTGGGAGCTGATATTCCTCTTAAGGCTCTATTTTGTTTTCTAAGTAGGTTTCAGGGTTTTTATCTTACAGAGAAACATCACTAAAATACAATCCCACAACGCTCAGAAAAAGAGGGCAGACAAAGAAAACCTTTTTTTCCCCCTTAATGAATCTAGGGGGGCTGACTTACATTTCTTACGTTTGAGGATGGCAAAGATTAATAAGAAAGGGAAAACAAATCCATCATAAGTCTTGTATTTTATAAATAGATGGCAAAGTTTTGAAGAACTTTTTCATTCTTTACTTCAGCAAGAAGATTAATTCGCAGCTCCTTCTGCAGGACTGTCCCCCTTCAGCTGCATGGTGATTTTTTTTCTGCGGGGAAGATGGGACAGAAGGAAGAAGAGGAGGAGAGGAGAAAGGAGGAGGGGCTGAAATAAATTGATTCCAAGTTTAATTTCCAAATGATTTTTTAACCTTGACAAAAAAAGCTGCAGGATTAAGAAGGCGCTGTCAGTGAATTTCTGTTCTGCCCCACTGCTTGAGACATTTCCCTGAAGCACGAAAAGCCAGTCACCACTCTATGAACACATTATATCCAAGAAGGAGGCAGAAGGAGCTCCTACTGCTAGCTCTGCAGAGTTGTGGACAAGGGACATGCCTCCCCACCATGGGCTGCGCCGCAGAGGTGCCCTCCAAGCCCCAACTGAACCTACCAGATCCACCCTGCACGGTGCAGCACTACAAGGTGGTACAGGCTGAGGCCCGGAGGACACGCAGCCACCTTGACCCAAAACAACACGCCGGGCGGGGAGCTGCTATGCCAAGAAGGGTTCCAGGCACCAGCACGGAGATGGACACCCCAGAGCTGCCTCTGTGCTGCTGCACTGAGCATACCACCACCTTGGTTTTGCACTGTCGGCAGAGAGCTAGGTCTAAGGTGGGGTTCACATCAGCCCATCGCACTGAGCCCCTAAGGAAACCAGCAAGAACTGCCATTTCACATCACTCCAGGTATTTCCAAGCATGAGAGACTGGGAAAACCACTTTGTTTCCACTTTTAGATTTCAAAGGCTATTCCTGTGAACAGCTCTCTTTTCCAGTACCCCACTGCTTTGCAAGAGAAATACAGAATAGGACACAGGATGGCACTGGTGAGAAAAGGTGCCTGCTGTGAACCTTGTGAAAACCAGAGAGGTTTAGTCAGGTTATTAGCATCCAAAATACTACAGCCAACATGCATTCAGTCTGAATGTCCCGTCAAGGTTTGTGGAACCCTCCTTGGAGCAGCAATTGGGCACTCCACTTTAACAGAGCCACACAGAGCTCCCCCCTCTCAGCAAAACTTGTCAGAGGGACAGAGTTTCCAAGTATACAATGTTCCTGAAGGTCTGTGACCATCATCACATGTACAATACAAAGAGAGTCACCCACCATGCCCGCTGGGCAACTGCTGCGAGGGGAGCTCTGCAACCACCTTTGCAGCTGCACCTCCCAACAGATGCTGTTTCTTTAACAACAATTTTCCTTTTCTTTTCTCAAGGGCTGCAGGTCTCCATGTAAGCTCAGACCACTTTGCCAGTCTCTGTCCTTAGGTTGTCTATTGGTTCTCTCTCTCATTGTTCAGCATCTTGTATTCCTTCTTGCAGTTGAAGTATTTTACATGTAGCCATTTATATATTGGACAGCGAGGGATAAAACAGTTTCCCTTCTTCTCTACTGTTTCCTTATTTACAATTTTCTGTGGTTGCAATGTGTTTCATATATATATATATTTTTCACTTCTAGTATTTGACAAAGCCAGAATGCGTTATTGTACCTGCTGCTGGTTTTTAACCAGGATCCAAATCACTGGCAAAATGTATGCTATAATACTGAAATTCATCTTTCATCCCCTTTCTTGAGGAGGAGGCAGGGGGAAAAACACAAGAATGATTTTGCACTTTGAAAACAGGGTTGTCCAGAGGATTTTCTAAAGATTTTCCACACCTTCCTTGTAATCCCTGGTGGCCCCTCTGCTTCCTTCTAAAAACTCTGTTCCAGTTCAAGGTGTGAAGCCACGTCTGTGCCCCATCCCTACTGTGGACAGCCTGCAAGCATTCAGACAGGGCATCAGCCAGCAGCAAGGATTTCAGGCTTCTGACGTTTCTCCCTGTGCATCCTCTTTCCTCTTTTTATTTTGCCCTGTTTCCTCTCTTTATTTATTGGACACAGGTCTGGACTGAACTTGAGAAGAGCTCCACTCTGCAAATGTAAGGTCACAGTATGGAGTACTCCAGCGTGACATTTAGCTCAAGCAGGCTGAGGACTACTCTAAATACCAGGGTAGATATGCTGCCACATTCAAAAGGAAAAAAAAAAAAAACAGTGTTTGGATAATAAACACTATCACAAGGAGCAAATGCTAACTAATAAACAAGAAGTCAAATATTAAGTATGAAATAAGAACTAATGTCTGGAAACTAGAGCCCAGCAAATCCAAATTAGAAACCAGATGCACATTTTAAACCTCCAAATATTATTAATCACTGCAACTTACTGAAGTACTGAAATCAGGACTAGATGTCTTCCCAAAAGACATGCTTGAGTTAGAGACATCTTGGACTCTTCAGAAAAATAAGGGGATGAAATGCTACTTTGACTTGATGGTCCTCTCTGATCCTAAGAGACAGTATCTCCATTAATTAAGAGAATCAGATAGAACAGAGCTTTCATTAAGACAACTTTAATATTTTGTTGTTATATTAAACCATTGTGGATTTTGCTTGCCTTTCCTGCCAGCTGCATGTTCCTATACCAAGCAGTATATATTCTTTCACAAAGTTGCCCAAATTGTGTTTGAATATCAGTCTTCCTCAGTGCCATGAATACGGCTCTAAATCACAAAAAAAAAGTTTTGACTGAGATTCTGAACTTTTGTTCCTTTGGGATGAGAGAAAATCATGTGACTTTTGTATTGCATGTTGAGCATTAGGAAAAGTGTTTCCAGTTCATTCTGCAAGCATTGTCTAGCAAAGTTCTGTAGTTGCTCAAAACATTTTTGTGGAATCACTGATATAGGCTTTTTCTTTGCATTTCATGACATTTTTAAGGTCTTCTTAAATCGGAGCTTACTCCTCTTTACACTGCACAAAAGGCAGTGTTCACTCAGTAATGACAGTCTTCTTGGAACCCTCTACAACTAAGTGGAACAAAATTCCCATAGTTTTATCTCCCGTGTTGGGTACAAGCAGGTCAGTTTACAACTCAACTGAACCCAATGTTTACCAGGAAATCCTTTCCTCTAAAGCAGAATGTGTTTATCCTTCTTCTGGAAGGTCAACACAAATCTTTTGTCCTTAAAATATCCCCCAAACTAGGGGAAATACTTAGATGACCAGATATCTACAAGGCAGATAACAACTTCCGTTATTATTTAAAAAAAAAAACCAATGGCGATGCAAGACTCCATGTTATGTTCTCAGGTACTGAGACATCTTGCGTTTTCTGTTAAGTATAAAAACCTGGCCATATTTTAGGACTTGTTGCAATAGGCAGATACTCAGCAGCCATTAAAGTCCTTTATTAACTACCAGATTATCTGGATTGTGTTCAGGAAATCAGATGTGCTCAGTAAAGATAGAGGAGAAAATTCTGATCGTGCTTACCGTCACATAATTTCACTGATTTTGGTATGATTGCTTTTAGTTAATTAAGTGAAAGGAGGCCCTTCAAGGTTCCCACTATAAATCTCACTTGGTTCCTCATAAATAATGTCTCTAGAGCTCATTCATAGTAATAGAAATATATAGTGCATGATTAAAACTGTTGTAATTTATACGCATTAAAACATCAATTTAAAGATATATTACAGGGCATGATACCTTAATCATGAACTCTAGTTTGCATTTCATGACAAACTAAAAATTCAGGAGCTGAGATTGCCATGTAGTGGCAAAGAACAATAGAACTGAATTAGCTATAAATTGATGGGAGCAATCCTTTCCCTGAACAAATGGTAATAATAATATTTTCCATAGATCTGGGAAGAAATTGTCAGGGCAAGGTTCAGGAGAGAAAATAATCAGCCTCAATGTCCATGACAATGATTCAGATGGTCACCATAGTTATTTTTAAAATACAGAGTGACTTTTCTGGTTCAAGTCAGAAGATGGAAGAGGAAGGAAATTACAAACTCCACAAGAGGTTCCATGCCTGGTCTTACATCCCATCAAGCTCATTCTGTCCTACAGATAATGACCACAAGGATGCTCAACACCTTGTAAAAGGGTACCTGGCATCTTAGAAGGACAAGCCTTTTGTAATGTATCTTTCAAAATTATCACTTTCAATTCATTTGAAGGAGCATTTCAGTTTTTTGCCTGCTCTGACAGTTCAGAAGTACCTCACAGCATGCAGAAGCGAAACCCCTGCATTAAAAATATTTGAGCCAAAGGAGATATTTTGGATGTCAGGGCCTGAAGTGGCCAACTTTCTGAATGGCAAAAGCAGCATAACATTCTGGGTAAGGTTTTGTGGATAATTCTTCCCTGACATTACTTAGTTTATTATAGTAGCTTATTTAACTGACAGACCTTGACCTATATGGCTTTCATGCTTTCCATGCACACAGGTTAAGGATATCTTTTCAGTCTAAATAATTCTCTGTTGGAACAAGCAATGCTGAGAAAGAACAAAAGTAAGATTTCAAAGCCAGAGTTTGGACAAATTGATGATTCCTGTGTTACTGTGTGTAACTGGGAGCAAAATGATGGTTGTTTCTGTACCCAAGCAGAATCCTCGGAGGCATAAAAGTGCTGCACACAGAAAACCACTTTTAATGTGTTCAGTAGCTATAAACAGCATTATCTGTTAACTTTAATCATTAACTATTTCCTTCCCGTTTATTTAAATAAAGACAAATGCAGAAACTGAAACTGCAGAAAGCCTGCTCCATCAGAGAGCACCGTAGAGGCACTCCACGTTAGTGGAAAGCTCATCTCTGGAAGGCCACTAAAAGCAGCAGTAAGCTCTCATAAAACAAAACAAAGCAAACAAAAAACCCCACTATATTTCAGATTATTACAGGACATCCTGGCGACAGTCACATTCTGAGCTCCTGAACACTAAGTCTTTCAGCTGCCCAAGCCGATTTCCATGCTACAGTCTCTTACTGCATTCTTACAGCCAGAGGATGTCCTGTCCACGCCACCACATTTGCGAGCCTGAACTAAGCTATCCTCCTACCTGTGCACTGTCAGTCACTGCTTCATTTGCTGTGATCAAGACGGTTTCAGCTTGACCTGCCTTCAACCCATCTGAGTCAGAGTCCTCTTCATGTCAGTAAGGATCGGATGAGTGTGTTCGCTATCCACAAAGCTATTGGCTTCATGTTTTATAGTGATACTGAAATAAAACTTTTTCCACGCCAGTAACAGCTCCTGTCAACACAAGGACACACTATCCATTTATCTCCTGTGCACCTGCCCTCATAAACTCTCCCTTTCTACAGGAGAATTGGTGCCTACAGGCAATGCTCTACCAGGCTTTCTTCCCAAACAGGCATAAAAATGAAAGAAAACATTGCATGACCAAAGCAGTAGAGAGGGGAAGTTACGGAAATCCAGTTATAATTAAGGACAGAAACATTTCTATTCAAGAGGATCAATTTTCACTCCTGATGTCAGTCAAGAGTGATCCCATTTGAATAAAGAAGGCTCCATCAGATTAAAAGCACTCAGTGCAGCAGAGATGTCTGGGCCAGGTTTTAGCATGTAGCACAGGACCCTCCTTCACCAGCACCCATTTACACCTCTGAGGGCTGAGCAATGCTGTGCCATTTCATCTTCCACCTCTGCAGGGTTTCAACCACCAGGCAGAGGTCTGCAGTGGACCCACTTCTCCCCTGAAGCAAAGAAGAAACCCCTAAGGCCTGTGGGACACTGATGTTGTGAAACCAAATCTTTGAGATTAATCAGAATAGAAATAGGCATGAAGACAAGCCTCCTCTCCCTCCCAAATGCCATTGCTGTCTAGAGGTGGTCCCTGCTCCCCTGCCCCGCTTGCCTATAAAACACCATGCTCAACAACTCTGCAGCTACCCTCTAAAATAGACTTTTTTTTCAAAGTATTGTGCTCTGAACAACACAGAAACAAATCCTCCTGGTCCAGGAGGACATGTATGCTTAACTGAAGCTGTTGGAGATGACTTAATTCTGCAGACGTCACTAGGAACTGTTCACGTGTTTCAAAATCAAGCCTCATGATGCAGGGCTTCGCTGGATAAGGGATCAAGCTCTCAGTATTTTCAGGATGAAGCCTGAAATTCAGCAGACTCCTACTGTTGCAAATAAACAATGCCAATAGCAAGAGCAGCTTTTCAAACTCTGTGACTGGGAATTAACTTAAAATAGATTTATTCTTACATTGAGCCAGACTGAGAAAGCACTATATCATTAGCCATTTGGGACAATACTGCTTCATAAACACATATAGGAAGGTATCAAAATTCTGATTATTCAACTCTGAAATTTTAGTCCAAAAAGTCAGTTCCATTTTTACTTAAATTAGAATTTTTATATATATATATTTATTTATATTCAAAGGTAGCTGTGATCATAAAATGGGAACAAGATTTTGCTTTAGAGTTCCCCAGGGACCGTTGCCTTAAGCCAGCCATGCTTAAAAGGAGAAGAGACTACAGGAGTTTTCATTGCACGTGTGGAAACAGGCAGAAATGCATTGGGAAGCAGAAATACAAATCACAGCTGGACAATTCTTAGCCCTAGGTCCCCCAAAAGATGCATCAAAACCTGCTGTGAAAGCAACCCACTTGCCTTTGAGAACCAGCTGAACTGCTAATGCACCATGCAGATACAAGTAGAGAGAATTTCTTATGAAGGACCATATACACCATATATATCTCCTTTTCTTCCACCAGTGCCTTTATTTATTTTCTTTCCAATTATCTGCTTTCCTCTGCAGGTGAAGGGAACACAAGGACTGCCAATCATTACTTGATGTTTTTTATGTTTGAGATGTTTTCATGGATATTTGCTTCCTTTTAGGCTGCCAAGTGAAAAACCCTTCAACAATTAATGTAAAAGGTGAGGGTTGATTGAATTGCCAGGGTAACCGTATTGTTCTTAATAATATCGACGATGCTGAAGGCCATAATCCATTGATACCAGGGAATTTAATATCAGAGACAAGGAGATAGCTTATAGCTATCACATGTCTATTGGGAAACAATTGCCACAGGTGCTATGGCAGAGGATTCGAGACTCACAGAAGTAATGGAACAGGCTGAATGCAGCATGGTACTGCAAGTGCTGCAGAAGGACTGAGACACCACAGGGCTGTTCGTCCTCTTTGCTTTTCTAGCAACGTTTTGCTGCTACACAGAAAAAGATAGGCTTGTACACGAGTACTAGTTAGGAACCTAAGAGATACGGACGTAGCCTCATCCTACCAGACAGGAAGCATAGCCATAAACATTAAATCTGTTTTCTGTGTCTGAATCTCCTAGCAGCAGCAATTCAAAGGGTAACTGACAAAAAGACTCAAACTTTTTCCTAGCAGAACTTAATCTTTTAATTACTAGTCATTTTCTCATCAAGAAGATACTGATTGAAGAAGCTGGGAAAAGAGCACAAAAGAGGAGATCAATCTGCAGAAATAAGAAACTAAAGGTCAATATGACCAAGTGTAACAGTACCTCTCCTAAAAATGACAAGATGGTTGTTCAGCGAACAGCTATTGCATGTGACCATCGTTCCCCCATTTCTGGACTTTCCCATCGTGTTTCACTGAAGTAAGTGCAGCCCTCTGGACTGAATTTGGCAGCTTCCCAACTCGAGAACGTTTGCACTTGCCTTCCAGATTTCCAACTGCAAAGATGCCAGAAGCGGCCTGTTGTAGAAAGGTAGGTCATGACTCTAATTACATGTATTCTGGTGAAATTTGGATGTCAGTGCAGCCGTGTAGCCTGGTGCTAATGCAAGGATGAGCAGAATGAAACCTGCAAAAATTTAGGCTCATCTGATGTTTAGAATTAGGGCTTTGAGTGGGATCTTCCTTCGGTTTTTGCCTTTCTTTTTCAGGAAGGAGCTAGTGTTGCATTTAACAAAAATCTACCTAATATCCACTTTTTCTCCTTCGTGTTATTTCTTACGCTTCTTAATCAAGCAGAAAAAAACCCCCAGTGGGTCTGGAAGACAAATCATTGCTTTAAATGTACAGAGCAGTGTCTGGCTTGAAATGAAAATTCAAGACAATTGCTGTGTTTAAAAGATCCCTGGGTTGCAGGCTTAATATGAAGCAGTTTGCAGCAGAATTTTACTGGCTTTCCAAATAACAGTCTAACCATGAGTATAGATCTCCTGAATATTCCCAGCATAAAACATCAATTAAAGAACAGGCAGTTTGATGTCTGCAGTCTGTCTTTTAGCAAATATTTCTCTTTCTCCTCCACAGCTGGAAAATTACTGCTAGGTTCTGAACGGTGGAGACCTTGAGGAGTCTTCGTGTTGGTAAAATATAACAGACATATTTCTTTTTTTTTTTTTCTTTTTGTTTACACTGATAAGGGTCTTCTAGCAAAATCGTGCTAAGACTTTCTTCCTAAATGCATTCCTCAGAATAGACTTCCAAAATTCAATGAAAAGAAGTATAGAAATGGGACACTCCTTTTAGCAGTGACTAGGAAGAAAGACCATATATGACTGGGGTCTGTATGTTATCCACCTTAAAATAGCTGATGATATTAAAAGGCACTTTAGCCATTAAATTCCATTTTCTGCTATTGCAGACATCACTTCATACAAGACACTTGGGACTCCACCTTGCAGGCAGTTCTGCTTTTTGCTCTCATTCTTCCTACTGGAAGATCATTCAAATAGTTGATTACTTGAATAGCTAGGAACGTTTTCAAATATTAATTCTCAATGTATACAATATACACTCATTTGCTCTTGGGCCAACACTACTCTTTAGCATATATGTAGCTTTTCTTTCCCTGAGCTTCATCCCTCTGATCCATGTATACACACCAGTCCTAAGGAATCCAGTCTTACCTACTTAAATATCATGCAGCCTAGAAGTAGCATCCTAAGATCAGGCAGTCCTTGGGATTCATAACTCCCATAGCTGTCAAATAATGAGCTCCTGAGCTACATCTCTATCAGCTACACACTTCCTTGTGTGTATGAGAGCTGGGCATCCACACTGGTAGCTTGTAATTAATTATTCAATACTCAACGGATAAAATACAGACACTTGTCTCCACAGTCATGTCCAGCTGATTACCTCTCTCTCTATGGATTTGTTTTGTTGTTAGGTTGAAGCCCATGACACAAGTTTCCACAAACTGCAGTTAAGGTGACAATTTCTGTTCCACTGCATTGCATCAGCCCCCTTAAACTTGAGTGCTTGATCATAGGTGGGAAATTTTTCTTGATGGAATTAAAACAGATGGTATCAATGACTGGTGTAGTGCTCCATCTTATTCATGACTAGAAATGCAGAAGTCTGGGGACCCTCCATGCTTGCCAAATGGGAAGTATTTACTCATTTCAATTACTGCTAAGAGTTCTCGCCATGCTGAGCTCAGACAACACATCCTCTTATGTCCAAGACCCACCGACAGTCCTCAAGTGATGTTGACAGGTCTTTCCTTCTGCTGGAAAATACTCAAAATCATCCAGGGTCATCCCCAGATTGTTCCATTCTCCTGGAACAAGACGAATGATGACTGCTTAAGCTGTAAATTTTGTCTTTTAGTAGTGGGAGGCACAGAGAGATAAATTTAATGGTTGTGATAAAAGTCAGAATGTATGGTCTGTAAGGACAATGAAGGAATAAAGTTCACATATTTTGCTTGGAAAATATGTTTTTTTCCCTATTCTCATTCTCAACAGTAGTTGGATCATTTTTATTCATATGTGAGGAAGGAAGCAAACCCAGAAAATTTAATCTGGGAAAGTAAATGTTCCTTTTCTAATAATATTTCACACTGGAGAACTATCTCCCTAACTTAGTGCATACAATTCTCTAAAGCAGAAAACTCAAAAGACAGTACACTGAAATTACATAAAATAAATAATAATATGTGATTTCTTGCCTGAGATTGTTCTGTTACTTTCCCCAACCCAGTCTGCAAAAAAAGCAGCTATTTGATTTCTGTTATACACTGCCTGTGGCTTGTCAGCAGGAAAAATTCAGAGTACTAAAAATGTTTATTGCTTTGAGAGCAATAATAAAATGTGTACTTGCCTTCAGATTAGCTATTGCTGGTTTTTTCCTACAGAGACTGAGAGAAATATAGAGGTGAAATTCCATGTTGGTATGTATAAAATAGTCTTTAAAGAAGGGCATGGAGAGTTAGCTGTATTGATATTAATGGGTCTCATGCAGCTAAATCCCTGCTCGCTACTTATAAAACATAAAAGATATGAAATTTAGAATCCTGATCATAAAACACAAATTAAATCAACACAGACTACTTCAGAGAGGACGAATATATTTCATTTCATTAGAAAATAATAAGCGACGCTGGCATTTGGACAGAAATGAAGCCTGCTTGCTAGAGCACACATCTTTTTCATAGCAGAGTTTTATACCTGTACATCATTATCAGCACAACAAGGTCTCCCCAGTAAAACAGTTCTCACACCAGCAGGATGCTCTTTTTTTCCTTCCTGGATGGTGGGAAGCTTGCCATGATCCCAGCCATGATTTCATTGCACCTCCAGCAGAGCTATGATAATGTATTAAAATAAAAGAAACTTTATTGTGGAATATTTTTCAACCTAAAGAGAGACACAGGACCAAGGTCAGAAGGGTAAGTAAGGCAAATGGAAGAAAAATAATTGGATTAAGGTGATGTAATATATATATCAGCACAGAGCTGGTGAGAAACCACACATTTTCTAAGCCTGAATCAGACATCCTGGCTGTTAGACCAGGAGTCAGTAGCTGACAGCACAGTGGCAGCGGATGGCACATGGGATGCACCTGACTGACACAGGCACAGTATAAAGGCAGTGGTTGCATCCTGAGATGCACCTGAGAGTCCAACGGACTGCCGGGGGAGGGCAGCTTGTTTTCATGAGGGACAGATCTGGTATCTCCAAAATGTTGTCTAGTAGCCCACTGAAGCTCTGATTTCGAAAAGGAAAATACAGTCTGGCCAGCAATGCTTGAAAACTTTCCAATCTCTGCTTTAGACCATGCCGACTAGCTAATTTAACTGGAAGGTAACCAACCCGAAGGGTTAGCATGGAGACTCTGCAGCTGGAAGGAAATCTTTCAAGAGGACTGTAAGGCTGATGAAGCTTTCAGAAACCTTTTTAAGAAAGCCTGTGCTCCTTTCTATTCTCCATCCCTCTCACCTGCACTTCTCACAGATGTAGAGCTACAGAGGTGATCTCTCAGAGTTACCATTATTTACTTTGCATCTGAAGTGTCCAGTTTTAGGCATCTTTCATCCCACTATTCTACATTCACTTCTTTCCTTACCTAGGATCTTCCTTACCTGAAGCACACCATAGTTCCAATATCGTGTTGGTAGGTTCCAATAGAATCATAGAATCATAGAATCATAGAATGGTTAGAGTTGGAAGGGACCTTCAAAGGTCATCTAGTCCAACCCCCCTGCAAGAAGCAGCGACATCCCTGACTAAATCAGGTTGCTCAGAGCCTCATCCAGCCTGGCCTTGAACGTTTCCAGGGATGGGGCATCCACCACCTCTCTGGGCAACCTCTTCCAGTGCTCTACAACTCACATTGTAAAAAATTTTTTTCTAATATCTAATCTAAACCTACCTCCTTCTAATTTAAACCCATTACCCCTTGTCCTATCACAACAGGCCCTACTGAACAGCGTCTCCCCATCTTTCTTGTAGGCCCCCTTGAGGTACTGGAAGACCGCTATCAGGTCTCCCCGGAGCCTCCTCTTCTCCAGGCTGAACAGCCCCAACTCTCTCAGCCTGTCCTCATAGGAGAGGTGCTCCAGCCCTCTGATCATCTTTGTGACCCTCCTCTGGACCGTCTCCAACTGGTCCATGTACTGTATGTTCTTCACTGTGTGCTTTTATTTTTTATGTTTCCACAGATGCATTTTCACCAGATAAGTGCTTGTGATAGGCTGAATCATACCCCAGTGCTCTAAAACCAAAGTGACAGCATTGGTCACAGTCCACCTACACTACACTAAGTCCACTGTAATAAGATTAATCGCTTTCCCTTTCCACCTCTTTGACTGCTCATTTGCAAAATGACTGCAAAATGCGGCTGAACAACTTCATTCAGTTTTTCTCTAGTACCCAGGTGAATATGGGCAGTGGTCATCTCTACAAATAGGAAAACTAGGGAGGCTGAAGTTCATTTCCAGGCTAAGGAAGACCACAGATGAAACTGAATCTGGTCCTGAATGCAGATTTGTCTGTTTTCCCTGACACGTTTTTGCATGCTCTGTGGCACAGCAGTTGTCTTTCTTTCCTTACATGCTCAAAGAATGTATTGGTATTACACATAAAACATTTTTTATGTGGCTATAAATAATGGAAAATCTTAATCTGGAAAGAAAAGTCCTTTAAAACCCTCTACATACCAAACCAGATTTTTTTTTACTTGGAAGCTTGATACAGTCCTCTGCTCACCAGAAGTGAGCAGGAATGGACAGCTGTACAAGGGAGCCCTCCTCACCGTCATATTCTTTCTTCACCTTCTACTTCCCAGCAGAAGTTTAGCATTTGTTCAAAAGATGATATGTTGCTTTCCTTATATGTTCTTCATCCTCCCAGATACAGAATTTACCATGTACGTCTCCTTTTCCCATAATTTCTTCCCTTCTTTCACAGCAAATCATGATCTCAACAGACTTTGTGTAAAGCTGGTCACTTAACGGAGTGAGAAGAATCTCCAATGCCACGGGGACAAGTTGTATATGCAGTGAGACTGCTACCGCAGCGGTCCTCCATGAACTTTCAGCTGATGAACTTACCCATATTTCTAATGACACTGCCATAATGATCAATCAGCTGGAGCCTCTGGTTTTTCTTTTATTTAAAGAGAAATTATTCCCTTGTTTTGTATCTACATGCACACACATGCACACGCGCACACGTCTCAGCAGGGCTTGGTTCACTGCCTGGGAAACCCACCAGCCAGTCATTCCCAGGAGCCTTGGCTCAGACACCACGGTGACAGAATCACAGAATCATCAACAGCACAGGATCGCTATCTGCAGTGCAAATCTGGCAGGCCAAAGCGGTTGCCAACATTCTCTTCAGTGCTGTGATCAAATGCTGCCTGTCCTGCACTTCTGTAAAGCCTCAGCCTGATGGAGGGAGCGTCAGCTTAGTAGGTTTCATTTCAATGGCACCACTGGAGAGATTTGTGAGAGAGGCAGCTACAGGGTCTGTAAAATACATAGTCTTCAGATGGCATGAAAAAGGTGTTTGTTTGCCATTTCATAACTTTTCTTGATAAATTCCTCAAGCTGTCCTTGGCTTTTATGTCAACAGGATAAAGTAGGCTTTCCACCTTGAAACTGTCTGCCTAGCATCCTAATTTCCAGATTCCCTTAAGGATGGTCAGCCCCTCAGGAGGGTGTGCAGAGCTGCTTCTGTCATGTCTATCAAGCTATCTAGGTTAAAGTACTCACCTGCCAAATGCAGGATGGGACGTGAAATGGGAGCAGGATCCATTCCCATGAATTGTTTTCCCCGTGGCAGCATGAGGTTCAGGGCTCCCAGCTCCCAGATCGACATTTCTTCTCCCCTCTGCACCACAATCTGCTGCAGCTTCTGGGCACATGCTGGGGATGGGATTCCAGTTGAAAGTAGCCCTTCAAAACCAGCAATTTTTAAATTGAATCATTTTCCAAACCACACTTTAAAATTACTTCCCTTCCTGGCAAGGTCCCTGCAGCTCTGTGATACAGAGGCAAGCATGGATTGGGAGGATGCAGGTTTCTCAAGAGCTGCACCAATCCCGTTCTGCAGGTTCCTGCATCCATCCATCTGTGCATCTGTCCATCCACCCCTTTCCTCTGCAGCACTGTGAACCTCAACCCCTCTCTGAATACAGGTGCCACCTCTCTCACCTTAATAGAGAGATTTACAAAGAGCTTTCCCTCTTTCCTCCAAATTACTGTCAAGAGAAATGGCAGGCTGCAAAACACTTTTTCTCCCTACTAACTGGCCATTCAGTCCTTTCAAAAACTCAGGCATTCACTTGGAGAGCTGAAGGATGCTGATCTCTTCTGGCCTTGGTTGTGCTGAACAAAGTGAGATCCAAAACAAACCAAGAAGGTGACTGGTTTTTGCCAAATAGTCTACATGAACTCGACAGTGGGTTGCATATTCAGAAATTATCCTTTGTAGGGTTTCAGAAATATTACAAAGCTGCTTCTCCCTGAGTTGCAGAATACAATCTTTCCATTATTAAAATGTATTAAAAATTCTTTGCATGCTGAGACACTGACTGAGATTTCCCTGCGCAAAGCAATCATAGAAAACAAATTAGCAAAACTAATGCAGGAAGAACATAACCCACCAGAGTGGAAGGTTTGCCCATAAAATGTGAAGTTTCATATCGCCAAAGACTGAGATGAAAACAAGTCATCTGAATACAGAACAAACTGCACAAGATGCTGGGTCCCTTCAACTTCCATTGGCATTACCGGCAAGTGAAAACACATTAATGTGCTCAGGATGTGCAGAGCACTATACAGGATCAGGCCTTTTGAAATTGGCTATTCATCACATCTAAATTGAATGTAATTGTCAGGGCTGAATAGCTAATTAGATTATTCTCTCTCCCAGTGAGAACAGTGGAAGTGAGAAAGCATAGTTAGATTATCACCGGCCCTCAGGAAAAATTTTTTAAAAAGCCGTTGCATAACTATCCATAAATTATCAGTAAGAATGCAGGAATCTCTTATTTAAACAGCAATTTTTCTGTTTCTCTTAAACCCACGGGAATATTCTCTCAGTAAAACCACCTGTTTAGTTAACAGTGCCCTTGTTTCAATACTGCTCAGCATCCCCTAGCAGTTGGACCTAGCAGATCAGAACTCGTACACGGCTGACTCCTACCTCTCACCCTGACTTGATTTTGAGTTTGGGAGTATGAGAAAGGGTTCCCAAAGGATTCCCAAGTTTATTTCATCAGCTTCTTTATCTCTGCTCTCATGAAAGCCAGAGTGCTACTGACAGAGTAACTAGGGCTTATACAGCACAGCTACCTGACAACGGTTTCAGCCCAAGACTCAAGACGGATCCCCTGCTAGCCAATCCGTAAAACTACTTGGTTTCCAATGCTGCTGGCTGCAGCTTGCAACTCATGCCTTCAAGCCCAGCTACAAGCCTGCCTGTTTTCTCTCTCCCCTTGCCAAAAGGTCACCCTGATACAGACAGGAGACAAGAGAATAATATAAATGGCCATTTGGGTCCCTGGGCTGCTCTTTGCTTCAAAACCCACAAAAGTACTCTGAGAGGATGAGGAGACATTAATATTGAAGGCTCCATGGAAACAAATACTTTTCCCCTATGCTAACTTTGTAGTTAGTATACTTGTCACTGTCTCGATCTGTCATCGTGCTAAGTAGAGTACCAGGAAGAACTTGCTCTCCATCCCAAAGTATCCAGATTTCTGACACAGAAAACTGGCATATTCACTTCTGTTGTGCATTATGACTGAAGCCCTTGTTTACAATGCCATCAACACTCTGACTGGACAGATGACAAATTACCCATCTATATCTTACAATTGCAAAGTAATACCAAAGCAGAGACTTTCTGCTCAATTCCAGTAGCAGGTGAAAGTGAAGAAGAGGACCATCTCATTGCTGTGCAGTTTGCTGAGCATCTAGACTAACCATAAGGCCACTCATTGAAAAGTAATTTCCTTGGCACAGATTACAGATCAAAAAAGAAACCATATTGGGCTGAATAAAGAACAGTACAAAAACATCTGCACATTAATCCCAGTTGCAGTGGCATTTACAAATCTATAATCTGTCTTTGGTCACTGTCAAGATAGAAAATATGTCCAGCTACTCCAAACCAGCTGTACAGCTCAGGTCAGGGACTGTATGGCATGTTTACATTCAAATCATGTGAGACACTTTCAAGTAATTACTTGAGACATTTCCATGCCAATATAGTGGTAAAAAGCTCCTAACTCACCTATTTGATTTTTTGTCTCAGTAGATATTTGCTATAAAGTCAGTAGGGACATGTATGAGTGAAGCTTGTGATGAAATCAAGAATCCAACTGTGGATGTCTTAGTACCCTGAAGTCAAAAGATGTGGTCTTGCTAACTTTTTTGTAAGTCACACAGTCCAACCATGGTTGAGAATTTAAGGATTTTACCCACAAAAGACAAAAAAGAACTATTCCCTTGAGAGGATTAACAGTAACTGGGCTATCTAAGTTTTGAAACAGAATATTAATCTTTATTCTTTAATAATGAGACGTGACATTCAGTGTTACAACCTATTTTCAGACAACGGTTTAATTAAACATTTAATGAGAGCATCTCTTTTCTTTGCATGAGTTTCACTCTAAACAACCAAACTAATAATGTAAACATCACTGTTTGATTATTAAAATAATTGCTTTCATGAACACTGGCCTCCTTGCAAACAAAATGGCTGGCACCGTGCATACAAATGGAGGAGGCTGGGCCCCAATGTGCCCACAGCGCAGAGGTCCAATTTTAGCATAAAACTCAATTTACAGTTGACCATCAGCTTTTAAAAAACAATCTTAGGCAAACGGTTTTAAAGATGGTGATATTTTGGCCAAATGCCTGGAGATCTGATTCAATTAATCTAGCAAATTGATAAAAACAACATTCATCTGACCAAACGACTGCCTTTAGGAGTTTTTCCCAAGCAGAGACGCAGCAGCAGCTTCAGGACTTTTCCTCAAACAAACTCTGGTATCCGGATCAGATTAACCAAAACCGTGACCTTCCTTTAAACCAAAATCCTGTAGCTGTGGAGGATTTGTATCCAGCTACTGGTGTTTTTCCAGGAGTTAGTTACTTTGGAAAGGACCATACACTTTCAGTGAGACTTTAATGAAAAAAATAGCTGGACAGTTCTTTTTTTGGAGTCTTTTTGCAGAAGAGTGACAAATTTACAAGACTCTAAGTAAAAAAATCTTAGTGAAATGAGTTGTCAAAACATTTTGAAAATCTGTCAACAGCTCTAATTCTTAGAAACCATGATTTGGTGATGCTTGAAATATTGTCTTGTCGATGCTGAAGCAGCTAAACCATGTTCCTTGCTGCGTAAGCTTAGCTTTTTTTTTCTTCATGGAAAGTTACCAGTACATTTTCATATCTATTAGGTGATTCTTCAGGCTAATCAGCGTCCCACCAGTGTCATCCTTTCATAGGCAGGACATCTCCAGAAAGGTCACTGCAGACTCCAGCATCAGTCAGCTTCTACGGCTTGGAAAAGATTCAGTCCTGTCACCCAAGGAAACAGCCAATTTTTCAGTCTCCATCTATGGCCCAACCACCACCCAAGAGAGGACAACGATGGCATGGTGAGAATATGAGTTACACAAACTTCTGACCGTCTTCTCACTGAAAACAGCACTGGCCTTTCACAGCAGCTGAAATTGCTGAGCACTCCAGAGAACTGGACACTCATTTTTTTTAATGTTTTCAATAGAAAAAAAAAAAAAAAAAAAAAGGAAAAAAAAAAAAAAAAAAAAAGCATCCGAATTATTTCCTCTACAAACACAAAACTACCAGGAATCCAAACCCCAATATCCAGCTGCAGCAGCCTAATTCCCGTGTATTCAAGTAAATTACCTCAGATTTACAGCATCTGACACAGCGGCTTGCACGTAATCACTCCCGGATTACAGGAGTGGAAATTATTTCTAGCTGTAGCCCTTGGCACTAAATGGTCCATATCTGACCTATTACATTATGCCCTTGACTGTCCATGGGAGACTGTGCACTCGTTGCGATGGGCTTTAGATTAGGTCGGATACACTTTCCTGGGTTTTTTTCCACTTCTTTTGTCCTTGAGATCTGCTATTTCTTCCCACAGCTACTGAGTTTGTGATTTATTGGTTTAATTATTTTATTTTTATTTGGGTTGAGTATTTATAATGGGATACAACCGACACTCTGAAATAGGAGCCACTTTTTTTTCTTAGCCACCTTGAGCAGAACAGGAGATTGGAAAACTGTGGCACTTTTGGATGCTCTCCTTCCACCTCTACTGAACAAAACACTTTGGCACAAAAGCAATAATGGCAAAAAGTGAAGATTAAATGTGTTACTGGCATCAAAACATGACATTCAGGTATTTTGTAAACTAAGTTGTTGCATTTTATCTGCAGTCTTTTCCTGGGAAAGTCCTCTTAATTGGTAGCAGAGGTGCAAACCCAAGCCATTTTTGTTATCTGGCGAGTACAAACAGTCTGTCAGGAGGGGAGGGAATCCTCCTGTGATGAATGCGGCCAGAATACGTAACATGAAATCTCAGGGCAGCGCAAGATCTCCCAAATCCAAAGTAAGACATAAGTGTGTGAAGAACAGCTATGGAGAAACCCTAAGTACAGTAAATATCCATTTGCTAAAAGGCATCAGGTAGCTACCTAGAGGCAGCAAGGATTTTCCTCTATTAAAAACAGAAATCCTAGGTTAGAAAAAAAAAACAACAAACAAACAAACAAAAAAAAAACAAAACAAAAAACCATAAACCAAGGAACAAACCCCCATCCAGTTGAGAGTGACATGGGCAGCTGCAAATTGTGGGGAGCATTTGCTTTTCCAAGCCCAGACCTTTCCTACACCTGCTACCATCCCCTGCACGTTTGGAGGATTGGCATCGCTCCCATCTTCCTTGCAATACTTTATCGGTGGGAATTACCTTTAAAAAAAATAAACAAACGAATGTTATTATTTACTACAACTCTCTCAGGAAAGGACTGCAGTTCCTACTGCAGTCTAATTGGATAAGAAAGGATAGAATGTTTGTTCCAAGCCAAAGAGTGAAGAAAGAATCCACCGGCTTAGGGAAAAAGTCACCTTTCAAGCTCCAGCTAAGATTGAATGGGCACTTGGCACCGAAAACCAAATGGATCATTTTCTTGGGTCCAACTTTGTGCAGCCCAGAAACTGGAGCCAGATCAGAAACAACAACTCGTGCACCCAAAAATGGCTGAAATTAATTAATTATCGCCCCATTGAACACCACCATCTCCCTCAAAAACACGTCTCTCACCACCGGGCACCGAGAAAAAGTGTTAAAGCTATAAAAACCCCTCCGCAACGGCGCGGCGGACGGCACACACGAGGCGCAGGACGAAGCCGCGTTTCCCGTGTCCCGCACCGAGGGGGCAGCCGCCCAGTGCTCCGGTGGGGAGTGGGGACCTGGGGGGCGGCGGGTAGGGCAGGGCAGGGTAGGACAGGGCAGGACAGGGC
>WHYT01016615.1:129138-168023 GCA_009806455.1 Tetrax tetrax | reverse complement strand
TTTTTTTTAATTGATTTCTTTAAGGAGCAGCTAGGTGAAATTTATTCTTGATTCATAGGTCTAACTGGCAGTAGGCTTTGTTTTTCAATTGAGTTTTTTTCCTTCTTTCCCCAAATAAAAATCGCAAACACTTCCCAGCACTTTGTTAAAGACTGAAAGCAAAGCATAACTCAGACCAGTTTTCTTCCTGGTGAAATGTTGTGGAGTACAGCATCATCAACCACAGCTTTCCCCATATTTCAGTAGTACAGATTCGTTCTACCTAGTACATCAGGCAATTCTGGGGTGCTTGAAGCTCTGGATCAATAGAAGTGATGTGCAGAAGGCAGTCGGACAGCTGAGCAAGTGCATGGTCCGATGTTGGGCTTGCTCTGCTAGGAGCTGGGGGCATGAGCTTGCCCAAGAGCAGGCTCTTCACCTGGTAATTTGGCAAGAAATTCTACAAATAACCAAGTTATTCTGAAGGGAAAAATGTATTTGCCCTGTCTTCTTGCTTGATATATTTCAGGATGTGAATTTGAGCTGCAGCTGGGGACAGTTCTGGCTTGCTGCTCTCCGTGAGTGCAATTTCACTATATACGGCCAACGCAAACCAAAAGGTGACAGTCAAACCAGAGTGCGCACCTGATCCACATCAGTGTTGTGTTTTCTCAGGGCTCTGCAGTTCTCTGGGGCTTGTACAGGCAGCTTTAGGGGACACTTGTCTTCAGAATTGACCTTCTTGAAGCGGGGAAAAAAACCCAAACAAACAAAACCCAAGTGAGAAAGCAGTTCGGAGAGCAAGCAGTGTTATTTAGCTGCAGTGTCAGGTTATTTGTCTTTGCCAGCCTATGTGCGGTCTGCAGCCAGCATGAGAGTGTGCTTCAGCTTGGTCTGCTGTGGCCAGATCTGATTCCTTAGGTGCATGTGATGTTTTGATCAATGTGCCGTGGATGTCTGAAAGTTATGTTCTCTCCCTGGTAGTCTCGATAAAGACCAGAGAACAACAGGCTCAGAGGTCAGCAAGTCAGCAGTCAGCATATTTCTGTGGAGAGAAGTGATCCTACAGTGATTTTCCTCAGATGAAGACCTGGTGCCATAGCAATGTTTTCTACTTGCTGTAGCTTCGCAGGAGTATTAACTTCTTTGGGTACCACTGATGGGAATTTCCTAAATGTGTGGGCATAGGTCAGGTGCTCTGGGTAAGAAAGTAATGGAAATCACAGCCTGCCTTCTTGTAGTTGAGAGCAGCAACAGGAAGCTTTACTGGGAGTACATCCATGTAGTTACAAGGATGACTTGAGGTGTCCCGACGGAAGGGTTGTGATGAAATAATTTTGATCTTAAATTTATTGGATTTTTATTCTAGAAAGCGGGAAGGAAGGGGGCAGTACTTTAAATAAAGCTCTTTTTAAAAGAAAAAAAAAATCCTGAACATACTATTTTAATCAGTGTCAGTAATGCTTAGGGTTTACCTGCCCTTGTAGGGATATGCTGGAGCCAGAAAGTGAAGCTATTACTGTGCTTCGGTTGTCTAAACTGGGTGATTTCTGCAGAGCATATCAGCTCAGATTACTTAATCTAAGAGTTTCAGAGGTTTCTTAAATATTAAGCCCTGTCTCTGAAACCCTGTGTTTCAGAACACTAACATCAGTACAGTGGAGATCTGTTTGTTGTTTATGGCTGGAGATGTTAAGCCAGGAGACAACGAAATTGCAGTTCTTCTTGCTCTGGGTCTGGACTTTGGGGTGCTCAGCTGGAGCACTGAAACATGGGATCTCTGAACTGAGTGTCAAGCACTGCAGCATCTCAGAGCAGTCATCCAAAAAACAAAGCCCATCTGTTTAACATCAGGGCAGAAAGATTTTGTCTGGCATCACATGAAATACGATCTCGCATCTCAAAAGTCAGGAGACGTTTTATATTGACTTGCTGTGTGCTTGTTCAGGTTCGAAACACAGGCAGACTGGAGTATGTAATCAAGGATTCTCCATTTTTTGCAGCCTTCAGGGCCCCTCTAGCTCAGGTAATTTAAGGAGCAATGTCTACTTAGTAGGTTCGTACCTCCCACTTAGCACGATGTTCAGCTTGGTCTTCAGTGATATTCCTGCTGGGCAGCAAATAGCTGTTTCGGTTCCCTTGTGCATTTACCAGAGCCTGGAGATGTGATTGCAAACCAAACGTTAGTGGGCCAAAATACCACTTTGACAGCTCTCCGTCCGCGGAGGTGACATGCGTGGCTCCAGCCAGTCGGTCTGTATTGCTAAGCAACCTTCCTATAAAGCAGTTATCGTGCCTGTAATAGCAGTGGGGGATTGTAATTACTGGGCTTATCAGCTGCCCTGTTTGCTGTGGGCTCATAATTCCAAATCCTGCCTGAAACCCTACAGGCTATATTCCCGTGGAGCCCGGCCAGTCCCTAGCTTCTGCCATCCCCCATTTCTCTCCTGGGGATGTTCCCCTTTTCCTTCTCCTACAGCTTATCTAACCCTCACCAATCACCTGTCTTTCCCAGACACTCTTAGTCTCTGCTACCTCCCTCCCAATTAGCATGCCCTCCTCTACTGATGATTTGTTTGCTTGATTAAATTTTGAATATTTGCTTCACATCTTTGCAGTCTTTCAAGTTAATAACTACCAAAGAAGTAAAAAGTAAAGCTTTACAGTTTCTGTCTGCTCCTAATCACACCTGTCCATCTTCTCCAGTGTTAATCCTATTGACCCTCCTTTCTTTTTTTTCAGTCTAAATCATTCTTCCTTCTTTGATTGTCTTTAGCTTGCCACAGATAATACACTCTTGATAATTTTTTTCTTGCTTTTACTGATGGGTCATCTTGGTAAGCACACTGTCTTGCTTTTTCTGCAAGCTTTAATTTCTTTTCATTGTGGAGAGAAGAGGAAAACAATTATAGGATAGCTTTGTTGGCAATTAACTTCATGTAACAATATCCATTCCTGATGTTGAGCTGGAAAATACAATGTCATTTCTTTATTTTAATGAATGTAGTTACCTTATCTTTGCAGCTGTTGAAGTCAATGAGAATTTTACTTCTTGCCTTTGTAATGTCAGGCTTAGAGCAACAGAAAACCAACATGGAATAGTTCATCTGCCATTTTTAGAATAAAGACAGCCTGATATTATTGGAAACATAGCCTGTACCCATGATCCATATGAGCCTTGCTTACTTTTATCAAAAGAGACAGTTTTCGTAGTGTGTCAGCACCAAGTGCGTATTTGAGTGCATTTTGGGAGAAGGTAGGTAACGACAAAGATAAGGATTGATGCTAGTGAACATTTGAAATGTGAAAGTCCTCCTGAGCACAGTAAATCTTAGGAGTGGTAATAAAACCTTTTGTGAATAGAAACACTTAAGTAACAAACAGAATTATAACCTAAGGGGCAATCACGTAGTAATCCAGACAAATCAAATCTGTTTAATTTTATATCTCCTCAATAGCCTGCTTCTGCTGAAGTCAATAGTAGACCAGTTTACAGAGCTTTAGGAAATCCCACCATACTCACTGTGTTGGCACACTAGGTTTATAAAACAAATGCCAGTCTGATGTTTCCAGTGCTTGCTAGTGCATGACACGACTGTAGTAATGCCTCTCTGAGCTCAGGGGTCTGCTGAAGGCCATGGGTAGCACACGTCACTATAGACAATATAGACAATATGGTTTCAGTGCCATCTCTCTTGAACCAAACCAAGAGAAGCAGAATGACAATTAAATCTAATTGCATGAGATGAGAAGAAGCAGTAGCAGCCTTTTCAAGTAATTAAAGCTTTGGAGTGCAATAAGATAAGAAATTGAATGGTTTGATGTTAACGTATGGGATTACTTGTATGGATGAGGCACTGCTATTGCTCCTGTTTCAGAACCTGTAGGAAGTGCTCCTTCCTCGTTGATGAAAAAAGTGATAATACCTTAATAACAAATATAGCCCCACAGCGAGTCCTCGATGAACTTTAAACTTTCTGAGCTTGTACCACTGCATCTTCTTCCCCTTTAGAAATGTTCACATTTGTTCTCAAATCTTAGGCAGGCAAATTTAATCAAGGCAGAAACAGCAGTTAGGAGAAATTTGCCCACATGAGAACTGGATGAGAAACTAATTCAGTAAATTTCAATTAAAAGAAAACTGGATAGAATCATTTTGGTTATTCATGATTGAATATTCTGTCATCTCTTTGCTCAGACCGAGTATTGTGCAAACAATATTTATCTCATGAGGATAAGTAAAAAATACAGCGTCACTCATGCTCAACATGTATTGAGTCGAGTCTACTTTAAGCCTTTGATGATGGAAGTGACTGCAGTGTAAAGATCTTCATTCCAAATGGTGATTTTAATGGGGAGCAGAGGAAAAACTTGTGTGATAAATGGTTTGTCCATTTACAAAAACTGCTACTGGAAGTGCTGCTGGGACCCGGAAAATCTCAGATAAAATCAAAAGCTCCAAATGATCGTGATTGAAGTGGCAAAGTTGTTCAGTATCATTAAATTTAAAAGTAGTCAAGGGAAATGCTTACTAAGGAAGGAAGAATTAAATGCAGAAATAGAAGATGAGAAATAACTGGTTAGTCAGCAGTCCTGAAACCCTATATTTCTGTTACAGTTACTTAAAATTAGGTCTTTGTGACTTTGTGAATGGATTAGAACTGCCTGAGCTAAAAAATACTTTAAAATTTGCTGCTTTTCTTTCAGCTGTAACTTTTTGAAATAATAGACTCAGGAAGGCATATTTAAACCATTAAAAAGTTCAGGTAGATTGGTCAGGTTTTTTTAATTAAATCATAACTGTAGACGTTTGCAAAGAAATTCAGGGAAAAATGACCAAATAGTGTAAAATATTTTGCCCTGTGTGTTTAGGTCCTTCTTGTCCTTCAAGTCCATCTTTATAGGCTGACTCTTTGTAAAGCAGAAGAGCTGAGGCAGCTATCAGGAAAAAGATGTTCTCCGAATATCTGCACAAACACCAATGGCAGATTAAAAAAAAAGCTGCAAGTTTGTTTCAATCCAGTCAAAAGGTAAGCCAGTGATGTAACCATCTGACAGCCTTTCCCATCTGTAAGGCTTAGGAAGCCCAGGAGCAACATCTTGTTTTATCAGACTTCTCATGTGCGTTAATATGACGTACACCCAAGATCACCTGTGAAACTCACGATAATGCTATTTCTTGGCCTGGAAAGAGAAGTATTGTGAGATATACTGGCGCTGAAGTGGCAGTACACGTGCAAGTATTCTTGCGAAGCCCATAATATGTCAAGAGTAAAACAAAATTTGAACACCATTAATCTTTTTTCCTTGCAGTTCAGAAAAAAAATTTTGCACAACTCAGGCATCTGAAATGCAACTGCAGGTTTCAGTAAACAGCAGAAGCAGGTGCGAATGCTGATGTTTGAAACACTCCTTTCTAAATGACAGGGCATAAGCTTTTTCTTGTTAAGATTGTTGCTTAGATACACAATTATCCACACAAAAAGCATTCTCAAAAACATAGGAAAATAAGAATGGAAGGAGCTTTTAAGGATGAAAAATTAAGATTGCAAGAGAAATCAACTTTTGAAACTATGTTCACCTGGAATTGTATCATCAGCTACATGAAGACTGTAGGACGATTGGAGAAGGTGGCAGGGTATGGCTTCAGAGACTGGACACGTCTCAAGGGAGAGAAAGAATTGCCCACTCTTGGGGTCCGTGAGCTGTGCCTCCATGTATATCCTTGGTTACTGAGACAGACTTTGTGTATTTCTTGGTTATCATGCTTTCGTTTTCTGCAGATTTTTGAAAATAGTTACTCTAAATTCAGAGAAGTTTCCTCTGTCTGGTAGCGTCTCAAAAACCTCAGTGTTTTCACTGAGGTTCGGCAGTGTGGTAAGCCAAGGCAGCTGCTTCTGCACACAACCTCCAATGTGAGGAAGGGTTTGATACAGCCCCAACGGCCGTCAAGGCAGGATTTCAAAGACCATTAGCCTCTAGTGCAAGGAAGTGTTTTTCCACAGTAGTATAACTTAAGAAACCAAGGAGCTTGTGGGCTATGTTTTTCCATTATTAACACCACCAGCCTTTCAGAAAAGATTATAGCAAAATGGTTTTCACCCGGCTGTTAGGATAAGGAAAGAAAACAAACAAAAGATAAGACTCTGATCATCAGATGTGGAGACAGCCAGGAGAAGCAGCTCTGGACTAGCTTAGGTCAATTTGCAAGGAGATAAGCTGCAACCAAAAGAAAGAACGTCCTGCTTTCATCCCCTTTTTCTGGAAGTTTTCCTTTGCGAGGTGATTTAGCACTAATTTAGCCAACACTAACTCATCTTCTTTCTGTATTAAGAAGCTATTAGAGCACCCCAGCTGAGCCAAGGGACAGAGTAACTGACAAAACAAAGAGGGGGTTTAGTATCGTCTTGCTTAAGATTTGCCCAAGAAAGGTAACATAAAATAAAGAAAATCGTTTCAGTCTTGATTTTTATGATTGTAAACCAGAGTCTGGCCCCAACAGAAGAAAATTTTATTATTTATAAGAGTAATAAAACCTGAAGCACTGGAAGAAAGTTTATTTATGAACAATACTTAAATGGAGAAGTTAAGGAAGACTGTCATGCCACGGGGCACCTCTATCCCTTTATGTTGAGAGTCAGCAAGAATAATGCCAGCTTGTAGGTCCTAAATTTCTTTTCCTGTGTGCTGTTTGAATTCATCCTCCTGATTTTCATATTTCTCTGAACCTCATTCTCCATCACCTCATTTTAGGAGAGGGGCTCCTGTCCCTCATTAGAAACTGTATCCTAATGCCATAGGATTAACCAGAAGACCCAAACAGAAGCTTGCCAAAGATTTCCAGCCTTAAGCCCGTGACCCTCCCCATGTGTTTCCTCCTCAGAGGGGCTGCTTAACAAGATCTCGGGCCAGAGCTGCTGCTCAGCTGGCGAAGCTGCTGGCTTGGCACAAGTCAGTCCCCATTTGCTGGTACAGGGTGCATAGAGGAGCAACCAGCCCCAGCCAGGGAACTGTAAAACTTGGTTTAGAGACATTTCTGCTTCTTCCTTTTCTTGGTTCTGAGCCAGAGCAGCTTGGCCAGACCAGATGATCAGCCTCCTGCTGTATTTGTTGGGCTACACATTTACAGTAATGGCATTTAGTAGTGAGCAAGGGCGGGTTTTTTTGGTTAGTCTTTGTATGCCCTGTCTTCTCACGCTGTACACGGAAAGGGCAAGATGCAGTACAAATCAGAAAAAAAGCTTGCCCACTTCTGGTACATGAATAGAGCAAGAGTACTGCTGCTGCTGGTGAAGCTGAAGCCCCAGCATTTCTCTTTTTAAGAATCATTTATCACTCAGATTTATGAAAGTTAGGCCAGTGGAGCTGATAAATGTGCCTGCTGAATACTCACTAGAAATTAAAGATCTTTCTTGGAAAGCTCAGCTAGAAGGTGTTAGCGTAAAAAAACCACACTTGGGAGACCTGCTGTGGGGAGGTGAAGGTGAAGGTACACAAGCAGCCAGGTTTTGAAGAGGTTATTCCTCTCCCCTTTCCTGGAGGATCTTAGCAGGGGTACTCCTAATACCTCAGGCTCCTGTCAAGGTGGTAACACTTGAGGTTTGTGGGAAGAGACCTCACCCTCCCTCCTGTCAGGTCTGGCGTATCATAGAATCATAGAATGGTTAGAGTTGGAAGGGACCTTCAAAGGTCGTCTAGTCCAACCCCCCTGCAAGAAGCAGCGACATCCCTGACTAGATCAGGTTGCTCAGAGCCTCATCCAATCTGGCCTTGAACGTTTCCAGGGATGGGGCATCCACCACCTCTCTGGGCAACCTCTTCCAGTGTTCTACAACTCGCATTGTGAATTTTTTTTTCCTAATATCCAATCTAAATCTACGTCCCTCTATTTTAAAACCATTACCCCTCATCCTATCACAACAGGCCCTACTGAACAGCCTCTCCCTGTCTTTCTTGTAGGCCCCCCTTGAGGTACTGGAAGACCGCTATCAGGTCTCCCCGGAGCCTCCTCTTCTCCAGGCTGAACAGCCCCAACTCTCTCAGCCTGTCCTCATATGAAAGGTGCTCTAGCCCTCTGATCATCTTCGTGGCCCTCCTCTGGACCCTCTCCAACTGGTCCATGTCCTTCTTATGTTGGGGGATCCAGAACTGGATACAGTATCAGGTGGGGTCTCACCAGGGCAGGGTAGAGGGGGAGAATCACCTCCTTCGACCTGCTGGCCACGCTCCTCTTGATGCAGCCCAGGATGCGGTTGGCCTTCTGGGCCGCAAGGGCACATTGCCAGCTCATGTTGAGCTTCTCGTCCACCAGCACTCCCAAGTCCTTCTCCTCAGGGCTGCTCTTGATCCATTCTCCGCCCAGCCTGTATTTGTGCCTGGGATTGCCATGACCCAGGTGCAGGACCTTGCACTTGGCCTGGCTGAACTTCATGAGGTTGGCACGGGCCCACCTCTCCAGCCTGTCCAAGTCCCTCTGGATGGCATCCCTCCCTTCCAGCGTGTCGACGGCACCACACAGCTTGGTGTCATCGGCGAACTTGCTGAGGGTGCACTCTATCCCACTGTCCATGTCGCCGACAAAGATGTTGAACAGGGCCGGGCCCAACACGGACCCCTGAGGGACGCCACTTGTGACTGGTCTCCACTTGGACATTGAGCTGTTGACCACCACTCTCTGAGTGCGGCCATCCAGCCAACTCCTTATCCACCAAGTGGTCCATCCATCAAACCCTTGCCTCTCTAGTTTAGAGAGAAGGATGTCGTGCAGGACAGTGTCAAAAGCTTTGCACAAGTCCAGGTAGATGATATCCGTTGCTCGTCCCTTGTCCACCAATGCTGTCACCCCGTCATAGAAGGCCACCAAATTGGTCAGGCACGATCTGCCCTTGGTGAAGCCATGTTGGCTGTCACCAACCACTTCCTTGCTCTCCACGTGCCTTAGCACGGTTTCCAGGAGAATCTGCTCCATGACCTTGCCAGGCACAGAGGTGAGGCTGACCGGCCTGTAGTTCCCTGGCTTTTCCTTGTTTCCCTTTTTAAAAATGGGGGTTATGTTCCCTCTCTTCCAGTCATTGGGGACCTCACCAGACCGCCACGATTTCTCAAATATGATGGCCAGTGGCTTGGCAACTTCATCCACCAGTTCCCTCAGGACACGCAGATGGATCTGATCGGGTCCCATGGACTTGTGCACCTTCAATTCCTCAGATGATCCCGAACCTGCTCTTCGAGCACAGTGGGTGGTTCTTCATCCTCGCAGTCCCTGCTTGTGCCTTCTACAGCTTGGATGGTGAGACAAGAGCCCTTATCAGCGAAGACTGAGGCAAAAAAGTCATTGAGTACCTCAGCCTTCTCCATGTCCCGGGTACAGGATACCCATTTCCTTCCAGAGAGGGCCTGCATTCTCCCTGGACTTTCTTTTGTCCCCTACATACCTGTAGAAGCTTTTCTTGTTGCTTTTTATATCCCTGGCCAGATTCGATTCCATCAGGGCTTTAGCCTTCCTCACCCGATCCCTGGCTGCTCGCACAGCCACTGTGTAGTGGTAGACAGGCTACCTGTCTCCACTTCCACCCTCTATAGGCTTTCTTCTTCACTTTCAGTTGGTCCAGGAGCTCCTTGCTCATCGACGCTGGCCTCCTGGCCTTTTTGCCCAACTTGTTCTTCATCGGGATGCACCTTTGCTGAGGTGCATCCTTCACCCTAAATATGTTGTTCCAGCTCTGTCACACAGGACACGTTTTCCACGGGACATGGAGTCCCCTCCTCGCCTGCCTGCTCATATGGCCAGGTATCAGCCGCTCAGAGCAGCACCTCCACCTCCAAGAACCCTGCATGCAGGCTCAGGGTCCGTATTCCTGTCTTTCACAAGACAGAGGTTTCCTCTCAGCTTCTTAGCCCCCAGCTGCTGCCCTCTCCCCTTCCTACCAGAGGAGATCCTTCACCACCCTCTTTCCTCTCCAGAGCACCCAGGTCCCCTCTTAAACCGAAGGATCACAGCCACCAGTGCCTCTGCTTATCACCACAGCCCTCTCCATCAGACCACTCCCCGCTGCAGGTGCCTCCTGCCCCGTCCCCACGAGGCAGCCCCTCACGGCATCGCACTGCTCTCCGGGCGCACCCGTGGGAGCACAAGCCCCTTGCTCATGAGCAGAAATCAGAGGTAGCCAGAGAAGCTGGGGAGTCCCGGCATCCCTGGCCTGATGGAGCTGCCCTCCTGCCTCCCAGCCCTGGGCACAAGGCACTGCTGTGCAGCCCTGTCTCTCATCCTCAACCAAGTAACTTTTTGGCATAGTTTTAAGTTTGTCTTTGTCATTCACCTCTACAGAAAAATATCGGTACCTCTTGGCTTCTTATACCCTGCACTGGCAACTAACAACTATGTATGAGCTTTACCTTTTATTTATTTAGTGTCATGGTTGCCAATTTAATAACTTTTTTTTTTTTGTCAAGAAAGCGTAGGTTATTTTAGGCTGACAGTTCTATAAACTCTTTTAAAAATCTGTGTACTTTAAAGAAGAATGAAGACGTGGCCATGACCTTTCAGACTGTGGTTTAAATCACAGCCAGCAGAGAAATGCTGAGGGTGATTGATTCTGATATTCACTGATGCTATGCGTAGCAGCATTTCAGGTAACGGATAACCTGATCACAGTTGTGTATAAACAGAATAAAATTGGTACTGCAGAAAGCCTTTAATAATTGCCTGCAGCTCCTTGAAACTCCTTAATGTTCAATTAATCATCTCCTGCCTCTGTTCTGCCAGCGTGGCTCCTTTTGAGTAGCAGTTGTCTCAGACACCTGACTAATATTTCAGCGGTGGAGATGTAACAAGGAGCAACAGCAGTGACCTGGATGGTTTTTAACTATGTTCATCGAGTTTATCACGGTGCTCTTTCAGGTCCCAGAATAGACTGGGCATATTTTCCCACAGTCTCTGGAGGATTGGGTGCAGGTATGCGTACTTTTATGTACTGAACAGTCATAGGAGCTGGGGAAAAAAAGACCTGGTTTAGCCCACCCTGGTTCACAAAGTAAGTTTATAGGACCTCTGACCATCTATTTACTGTAGGCTTTGGGGAGAACAAGTTCATATTAAAAGAATGTTACTGAAATTACAAAAAAGTTAGGAAATGCCAGAAACAGCCTGCTTATTCAACTTGAAGTGGTATATATATTAGCAAAGATAGATAGATAGATAGATAGATAGATAGATAGATAGATAGATAGATAGATAGATAGATAGGTTTTGGGATTTGGTCCTTAATTGAATAGTCACTCAGTATTTTCTCCAGTACGTGGCTCACCAAGGACTGCAAGCTTGTGTACGATACAGGTTACACCAGCCCTAAAAACTGTGGTGGTATCTCGTGTCTTCAGACTTAGCATGGGTCTAACTTAAAGTGTCTTAACGCACACAGTGCTGGACAGACCACTGCCATTCAGAAGCTCTGTTTCCAGATGATAATCTAAATAAAATCAAATCATTGTACAGCAACTTTGATATTAAAGGCTCTGGCAATGGAAAAGCTCTAAAAAAATTTCCTGTTTGAGCCCAAAGTGGGGTATTTTAATGAAGTGGGCTGACAAAGATGTTAAAGGGAAAGTAAGTTTTTCATTTGTAGTCTGAAAATGCAAAGCCAGGTGGAAGAACTGCCTCATAGTATTCTCATTCCTTGGGTAAAAGTGCTGGATGCAGCAGGTTTCCATCTGCAGCGTTTTTGTCGGCTGTGAGCTGTGACCCTGTATCCAAGGCAACTGTTTCTGGATGTTAGATGGTAAGGAGCTATAGCATAAATGAGAGGTAGTTGTGAAATATGCAGGTATGATTCTATCGGGCCAATAATGATGAAATGCTAATAGGTGGAAAAGGGGTTGAAGGGAGCACTAGAATCTAAATACAGAATTTTAGGCTCAAAATTAAGAATATGATAATATCTTCCTTGGTGCAGTATACTTGTTAGTCAAGAAAGACTAACATGGAAAGCCCGGAACTAAAGGAAGTATGGAAGGGACATGAAACAAAGTTGGTTGCCCTTAGTCTGCTATCTGCCTGTGTTCTGTAACCTGCACTCTTGGGGACCAGCCCTGTAAGAGCTTAGTCTTTATTTTGCAAGATCTTTCCCTCTGGAAGCAGCATTCTGGTTACAGGGAGGTTTTTTGTTTATTTCTGAGAAAACAATTTTTTTAAAGTTATATTCAGCAATTTTAGTTTCTCTTGATTCATTTAAATGTAACTGCATTATTAAGAGGTGATGCTACTTTCATTATCTGCACTCTGAGATTTGAAATGATTGCTGAGCTGTGCTGACTTGCTGTATGAGCCAAGTTCCCTGGCAGGATGCCTCTGTGAGAAAAGCCGAGGGCCTGAAAGAAGCAGGGACACATGATGCCATGGTAAAGACTGAAAGACTTTCTTCTGTTCAGTTTTCAAGGTGACCAAAACTTTCCTCCATCTCTGGTTAAATGTATCTTTACTGGAAAACTATCAACCTCTTTAATCACAAAATACAGTAAGACAGGGTAATCACCAAACCAATTGGCCTGAGAGAAGAGCTCACAGGTGCTAAAGCTGCTATTCCTTTTTGTTTTCTGGCACCAACTATCTTCTTTACCCATAAGAAAAGGGGTACAAGAAAAGAAAGCAAGAGCAACAGGAAGCCTATCTATCACAAGGCACATAAGTCTTCCCAGGTTTGCCCAGTTGCACTACCTCTTGAATACATCACCAGCTTAAGTAAATTAAAAGTCCAGATGAGCAGAATAGTAACCACAAAACCTATTCTGCCAGTCAGGCTGAGGAACTAATTAATTCCCAGCACTTACCCATGAGAGGCTGCTGAAGGATAAGTGTTTTTATTTGAGTGTTTTTATCAACTCAGCTCTACTAATTCTGTTTGTTTGCGGAGAAGAAGTGTCGAACAGCTGGTATTCGTGCTGCCGTACAGCTTGTGTCTGAAGCAGTGGGGCAGAATTAGCATGAGGGAGGTTGAAATATTGTGGCTGAGCCACACAAAATCACCCCCAAGGTAACTCAGCAGTACATATCGGGGCCGTGAAAAATGCAGACATTGTGCTTCTTTCCTTGTACTGTCCCAGAAGCACAGGCAGTTCTGGATGAATTCACATCACCCAGGTGTCAGGATGTGCTTCGCCTGGAGCAGGGGCTGAGCTCAGATCTGTGGTACCGAACATGCCAGGACTAACCCCTCGTGGTCCAGGTGGTGCCGAAGGGACAAACACAGCTAGCGAAGGAAGACCCTGTACGGAGAGTACATGAGCGCACTTCTGTCTGCTGGCTGTTGACCTGAAGTTACTATGTCTACCTGGTCTTTTTTTTTTTGCCTGTTTTATGTAAGTCCTAGCACTCTTGTTGCTGTGATGGGTCTTTTCACCTTGCATAGCTACATACTGAATTTTGGTGACGTTATGTTTCAGAAAATTCTGCTTAAACAAGCTGCATCAAAAATATAAAACTTCAGCACCCCTCATGAATGATCGCCAGAAAATACAAAAACGCTTCAGCACATTTACAACTTCATCCAAACTGTCACTATGTCTTTTTTTTTTTTTTTAAATTAATAAATGTGTCTAGCCATATGTGTGACAATAAACCCATTTATTTTGATGGTGATGTTCACATGCTTGCTGTGAAGCACATGTTTAAATGCTTTGCTGACAAGGCATGGGCTGGCAGATGCCTTCTGCATAACGAGCTGTCCTGGTATCCCTAGCTGGCAATCGCAAAAGGCTCCCTTACTTCTCCTGGGGACCAGACACTAGTGGATATTCAGCAAATGAGAAGGGTCCTGCGAGCAGCCAGCCTGACCCAGATAACAGCTTCTCCTCACAGAGGAGGAGGAACTGAGAGGAACTTCCCATTCTCCCATGTTAAGCCTGGGACCCCAAGGCAGGTTTTGGGAGATGTGCTCAAAGGTGATCTTTGAGCATGACAAAATGGAGAGACCGTGGGTCCAGAAAACAGAATGTAATGACCCCTTTGGTTTTTTGGTTTTTTTTTTTTAATTTTCTGGTAGTACTGTGCAGGTTTTTCACTGTCTTTTACAGAAAAGACTGTTTCTACTGTGGAGGTGCTGATGATGCAGCACAGTCTGCATTGCTGTCGCACAGCTGTTTCCAAGCATGCACATCTCTTGGGAAAGCAGGACCACCTCTTTCCTCATGCACCTTCGTGTCAATGAAAAGATACATGCAAATTTACTTGTCACAAGCATTTACGTTCTTTTATCAACAAATGCAAAACTCTGTATCAATTAGATACGAACGTAGCACAAATAAATTACCCAGAAAACTACAGCCATTACAAAATTGAATCAGTAGATTTGAAGTAGCAATCTCAACAGCAAGAGGAATATTTTCCTCTTGCTGTTCAAAGGTGCATCATGATAATAAACCAAATTTAATGATTTCATTATGCTTTATGCTAAAAGTAGCTCCTTTTTCTTTGTAAACTTTCCTTAATGTGGTCTGATGTTGATATTCACCCCCCTCAATATGTTACTTGCTCAACATTTTCGTGGAACAACAAAGTAAATAAATTTCAGCATGTGGATTTTTCACAAACTATTGATTTAGATTAGCTGTGGTTATTTAATCATGGAACATGAGCAGTCACTTCAACCCCATCAGTATGCTTTTTGACTGAACCACCAAGCATTGTTACAGGGAAGACAGCAGAACAAGGGCAATGCCTAGAGAACTGAGTTTCAGAACAATCTTCCTGAGATAGTATGTGAAATATATGTAATCCTTTTTTGTAAAATAATGGGTAACCACAAATAACATGGAGGAAACTTACTGAGTTTATTTGCCTGCAAATTTCAGATCACTTTTCCTGTTGTTTAAGCATTTATCGCTACAAGGCATTACTGCTTATATATAAAATTATGGGTATGAGTAATGCCAAAAAAACAATTCTTGTGAAGAAGAGGTGAATTAATATTGCTGCTGGATCTTTCCAGAGTTTGTATACTCTGATTTCTCTATTTAATTGTGTGGCGGTGTTTTTCCCTGCTGCGGTTACCAGTCTGCAAGACCCCAGTGCTGCTGGTCTGCCAGGCAGACTCAAAACAGGGCCCTGGCTTTTCCGTCCTTCTGTGACTATATCAGGTGGGCTAGCAGCAGTTGGGGTTTGGTTAAGACTTTAAAGTGCTGTTATTTTTAAAACAATATTCAATCTTTGGGAGTTGGTTTGGTTTTTTTTTCTGTTAAACAACCTGAAACCTTCCATTTTCTCAGCAGCAGTGGTTATTATCAGACCTTGATAACAATAGCATTATGCTGGATTACTTGTCAGTGGAGAGCTTATACTTTCCATCAAGCCACAAAAGCAGGGAAATGGCCTCTTCGCCTCGTCTATCTCGAGGTGATTTGGGCTCAGGAATACTACTACCTGCATTTACAGAGTGGTGTTTCTCTGTTAAATATCATCTTCCATCTCTGCGAGGATGTTTTGCTCTCGGGTTGTGGTCAAATCACTGAGTTTCTGGTACCTTCTTCATTCTTTACAAAACTCAGTTTTGTGTTGGCCTAAGCTTACTTAGAGTTAGCACTGCTTTTGTCCAGTGAGATGGGGCCTTTGTTAAGTTACATACATTCGGAGCTTATGCATGAAAAACCATGTCATTAACATTACTCATTTATCTCCACACCCTAGGTTTTGGGATGACCACACCAGCAACTGTGGCTGGAAAAGTATTCCTCATCGTTTATGGCCTTTTTGGGTGCGCCGGGACTATCCTTTTCTTCAACCTCTTCTTGGAGCGCATTATCTCTCTGCTGGCATTTATCATGAAGGCATGCCATGAGAGACAGCTGCGAAGAAGTGGTCTCCTACCTCCCAACTTCCGAAGGGGGCCAACTATGTCGGGAGTGGGCAGCCTTGTGGGGTGGAAGCCGTCCGTTTACCATGTATTGCTGATTCTGGGTATTTTTGCAATTACCCTTTCCTGCTGCGCCTCCGCTATGTACACAGCGGTGGAAGGATGGAACTATATTGACTCCTTGTACTATTGCTTTGTCACCTTCAGCACCATTGGCTTTGGAGATTTGGTAAGCAGCCAAAATGCTGCGTACCAAAATCAGGGATTATACAGATTCGGAAACTTCATATTTATATTAATGGGGGTGTGTTGCATATACTCTCTTTTTAATGTCATCTCAATTGTAATCAAGCAAGTTTTGAACTGGGTGTTGAAAAAATTCAAATGCAGATGTTGCCCAAAGTGCCATAAATCAAGTGCCCGCCTCGGACGTCGCAACGCCATCACCCCAGGAGCCCGCCTGCGTCGACACAACATCTCAATGGACACTGATGGACAGTACGACAGTGACACCGAGGGGAGGAGGCTCTCTGGAGAGATGATCTCCATGAGGGAGCTCACAGCATCAAATAAAGTTTCCCTGGCCATTTTGCAAAAGCAGTTGTCCGAGACAGCCAACGGCTACCCGAGGAACGTTTGTATCAATACAAGACAAAACGGTTTCTCTGCAGGGGTGGGTGCTCTAGCCATCATGAACAACCGCTTGGCAGAAACAAGTGATTCTAGGTAGAGTTTTTGAAATTCCTTTTGTTTCTTGAATAACAATAAAATGGTGATTAGGGTGGAATTATTGCTGTAAACTACTGGAAAGTTTTAAATTCAGAGACAGCCTTGGTATTCATTGGGCGTTCAGCATTTTAGTTTCTGGGGGTTTTATAAGTCCTCTCTAATACGCAGTAACATCTTTACTGTAATGTTATTATTTTCCCCAAAGGGGTTTTTTGGAAGAGACTTTGATGCAGAATCTGATGCAATTATAGAAGGATGGTGTGCATGGTTACGGTGGTGTCAAAACCAACATGTTCTTCAGAACATAACTTGAACCCAAACTCTGGGTTAAAATGCATAAAATGGGCGAGTTCCTCTCCAGATTGAAACTTGGGGTTGATAAGATTTGGCTAAACCAGTATCTCACCATTAGTTGAAGTCTGGATCTGGCCCTGAACTTTGTACTCGATGCTTTTCAGCATCCTCATAGCAGGCCTGTATATAACATACACGTAGGTGACTGCAGTTACACCAGCTTTAGGGTGACTGCTTCAATTGAATGATCCTGCTGGCTTCAATGGTAAAGGATCAAATGGGCTGAATTGCCCTGCCTGTAAATGTTGGTTTTTAGCCAGTCTTGTCTGCTAACACTACCTGCTACCTAACTCGTAAAAGTTGGGGGATTATCTAGAAGCCCTGTTAAAATGTGCAAATCTATTCTGCCTGCTGATTTACTGAAAATGGGCAATTGTCAACTTCAGTACTGACTTCATTTAATGCACGAGAAGCCAGTACACACCTCGGGTGTCAAGATGTTTGCATCACCACTGAAATGCTCATTTCATTACTTTTACATGAAAAATAAGTAGCCAAAATGAATGTAGGCTCTCTGTTGTCCTAAACTTGCATCTTTTACTTCTGCAATATTGTTGCAGAGTCATGCAAATGATTTCTATGAGGGCCCCAATCTCATACTGGTTTCCCACAAATCTGATTGTGAAGGTTACACAGAAGAGCATTGCTTTGGAGCTCCTCCAGAAGCTGTCTTCTCCCAGAACTTTGGTACAAAGTCGTGAATTGCCCTAAGGCTGTTGGTACTGTCTTAAGTCATATTTAACCTGTGGTAGCCCAAACTGCTAAAGAGCCAAGAAACATCTTCAAGCAAAACCTGGTCTAAGTGTTGAGTTCAGCATGACAAATGGGTGAACAGGAATTACTGCAAATCTCTTTCAGAAATATGTGCAAAGCTCTGGATCATTTATCTAAATTCTCTATACTATGCCACTCCTTTAACGCTGTGAAGGTAATAAAAATGCTTCTGCTGATTCCAGCAAGAAATATAACTTGGGCTTGAAGTCTGAGAAGCCGCAACAGTCAGCTCTTGAAAACAACTTGGGTAATTATAGGCAAGATCGTAAGTACAAGGTTGATTGCGGAATACATTGAAAAAGCTGATGAAAACAAACTAGGTATATTATAAATGTTTGAAAATATTTATATTAAGTTTCATATAGGTATTTTACTCTGTTGTTTATTTACTTTGTTTTGCATGGGTTAAGGGTATACATCAGTTTGCTTTCCTTTAAATTTGTAGTAGTGCAAAACTTTTTGAAATTTAACCTCAGAAAAGTTAACTTTTAATTTGGTTTTCCACACTTGAGCCTGCCAGCTGAAGTATGGCAGTGAATGCATCTTTTGCTTACAGGAGAAGGAACCAGAGCAGCAGATAAACTGTCACATGTGGATCTGTGTCTTACTGTAAACGTAGTCGCAGCATCACGATGCATTTGGCCAGAAACACTCGATGATATTTGTGTTCTGTATCTACCTGATACGGACTCATACGTAAGAGTATGTGGTATGGCAGAGACCGCATTCAAAGAGGCATTCATCTGGCAGGAGTTTCCTTGGTGGCAGAGAGACCCCCCCCGCCAAGGTCTGTCTGCCAGTCTGTCTGAGTCCTCCATCTCAGACGGACATTTGAGTGGCCCTTTGAAGAAGGAGGCAGAGGTCAGAGTGTCTGGTGATCTGAACTTGAAGCCCAGTGAAGGACAAATTTAAGCAGGATATGTAGGGGCAGGTCGTGGTCTAGGAAAGTCTCAAAGACCGACTGCAAAGACCCAGTTCAGGAAGGCACCTTCCAGAGCTGCAGGGACCCTTCTTGGAAACAGCAGAGGCAGGAATCCAAAAGAATAAAAATCTGTTCTTTTCCCTCGGGACTGCCCCCAGGGATAAATCTCTTGAACTGTGATGGTTTATGTATTTATTTATTAAGAGAGTGTATAGGGCACTGCTCTACTTTTGCAACTAGACCTCTCTTAGGGTTGTATCTTGGTACATTTGCCGGCAGGAGGACTATTACTCACTAGCACGGACGCCGCTGCATGAAGTGCTGCATAAATCGAGGCAGACAGGCTCTGTCCCAAAGGTCTTAAGAGTTTGAATAGACAGGATTCCAAGCCACCGCAGAATTACTTAGGTTTGTCACTTTACTCATAAAAACATGTTCAAATGCATTAACATTCTGTGAGCTCAAGAACTGTATTTTTATGATATAAAATTTGCAAATAAGGGGTTTTATTTTTTCAGTAAGTTGTTTTTAGAGGATAAATATTACAACTGTGATGAGGGACCTGTTTAAATGTTTGTGAGTTGTTTTCAAACTACCTATTCCTGCCTGGGTAATACAGTGAAGTAATATGAAATGGTACATACCTCCTCTGCTATTTCTGTGCTTTCTATGAGTCCAGTCAAAGGCAGACAGGCAGTCTGTTGTGATATGGTTCAAATGTTTCTGAGTCCATTGGTCGCAGTGGTGCCATTGCAGGACCCTTTGCAGGTCCTGTTGACTTCGGGGGGAGTTGTATTGGCTCCCAGAGCTGGTTTACCTAAGAGATTTGGGCATCTGATTGCTACTTTATGCTCTTGGGGTCCCAAGATCCTTGATGAACACTGTTCGGGTTCTCCTTAGCCCTGGAGGCATATGAAGAGCATACCCAGTTTTCTACTAGGCCCCTACTTCTGGCAGTGCACATATCCCCAGAAGCTGACACGACTCAACCACAGGGACCCCCAGCTCATAGCTAAGCCCCGTAAAAATCCCCAGCCCCATTTGGCTCAGCAAGGCTAGTTTATGAGAGGGTTCAGAGCACAACTTCTGAACTGGGTCTCACAAGGAGTGGCCTTACAGTTCCCTCATATTCAGTCGCCAGAGTATTTTTCAAGGACGCATGAAACCAAGCTCCAAATCTCTATTCTTCTGCCTGCTAGTACTACCTGGTCACCCATCGTCCGTGTGCATGAGTAATGAGCCAAGAGGACATAGGAGGTTTGAGATCAGTCTTTCCTAGTCCTTCCTGCTCTTTCTTTAGCTTTTTGTATGACAACTTCTCTTTAAATTTGCCAGACTTGGGCACCTAACTCCTCTCTTTTACTGTGCATGGTCCAACTCAGGATTCCCTAGGGCAGCCTGTTCCTTTTGTGAATTAAACCCTAAACATGAACTAGTTGCACCAAGCGCAATTCCTCCTGGTATTTCATTTTCACAGACAAAGCAGAAACCTGCAATACCCGGGCACGGGCTGAAGCACAAGAAATCAGAAGGAAACTGAAGGAACAGAGTGGGAGAGTGAAAGCACACTGCACTAGATTGCACTTTCTTTTCAGGTAACTGGGGAGTGGTATTACATTCTTGAAATGGGTTTTTTTCCAGGTTTTATTTTTTGAACAGGTTTTATTTTTTGAACAGCTATGAAGGAATGCAATGAACTTGGGATTTAAAAGTTCATCCTCCCTCATACAACCCCCTCTGCACCACCCTGCCATACAGCAGCAGAGGCTCCCAGATGGCACAGACCCAGGTGTCCCAGCAGAGCAGTTGTACAGGCAGCACAGACAGGAGCTCAGACCCCCTGGCCCAAATTGGTCTTTTGCTGAATGAGCCTGAGAAGACCATGTGGGAGCAGAAGAAAGCTGCAGGACTTAGCACCTTGCTGTGAGACAGTCACTAGTGAGAGCAATGATTGACCAGGCATGAGCTGCTCAGACGTCCAGCACAAAGGCAGGAGGTACCATTTTCACCTGGCCCATGTGCTAATACCTTGCAGATGAGAATTAAAATTTAATTGAAAATTAATAAGAGACAGTGGCCAAATTCAAACATCTCTTTCCCCTGGAGCTCAGAGCAGAACAATTACAAGGATCAGCTTCTTGTGAAACCTATAGTGTTCAACAAACATTTACTTCTTAGGGTTTGTCTTTCCTGTATGTGTCTCAAAGTTGAGACTCAGTATCTCACAATTGAGACTCAATGTTGTATCTCAATGCCATCTGATTCTCTTTGGTTTCTTCCCATCTGCAAACACACTTCTCATTTTGTGCAAGAAATTCAGATCACCTTTTATTTCCTTGCAATGCAAAGGAAGTCCTTCAGACGATATAAATGTTCAGAGAAGTAATCTCATTGACCTCAATCACAGATGGAAGTTTCTGAAGGACGAGGCTGTAGTTTGCCCATCTCCCTGCAAAAAACACATTGCACAAGTAACTCCCATTACTGCTAGCAAGACGTACAAAAGTACTTTAGGCAGTGCCTGGGGCGTTGCAGCAGTAGACACAATTGAAAATGGAAAGAAGGTCTTTTATAAAGGAACCTATTCGACAGGTACTTGCTATTTGATAACCCAATTGCCAGCTCTAATTGCAGTAAAAATACCTGGTGGAAGACAAGAAAGGTATAAGAATTACGTTAAAGCTCTTGGTGACCAGCCCATGCCGTGCTCGGGTCGCCCAGAGGTGCACTGTGGTGCTGCCGGTCAGTGTAGCGCTGGTGTCCCAGAACAGCTTCAGCTCTGGCCCTTGATCTCTTCTCCTCCCCAGCTTTCTGCGGGTGAAAGTTTGGATATACTACAGCCATTTACCTGTATTTCGGTCATGTCTTGACTTGCTGCTGAAAGGAGGACTTGAACAGCAGTGGAGGCCATAGAGCCAGGCATGCGGGCTCAGTATAAACCTGATCACCTGTGTGGGATGAATTTATAATTTTGTGGAAATTAGCTGTAGCAATGAGACCATTCTCACTTTTTCATGTGTTTCTAACCTTTAACTTGAAAAATACTCAGTGACTAATTATTACAATGAATGTTCAGAGCCAATCTAAACAAAATTATACTTTGCTGATTGCTAGCACATCTAAGGATACGGCTTCTGCTCTAATTGGATTACTAATGTGCCTTTCCAAACCCACACACATTTCAATGTTATATTTAAATAATACAATAAATGTTATGTTACTTGATAAACTCAATTAGGGCATATTAGTACTTGACTCACACAAAATAACTAATGAAGTGTGCATTGCACACTGTACAACCGGTATGCAATTTCTTTTCTGTGAAGACTTCCATATTTGAGCTCATATTCTGCTTTTGCAAATACTCATGCTAGGAAAACAGAAGCATTATCATAGAATCATATGATAGTTTGGGTTAAAAGTGACCTCTAAAGGTCATCTAATTACATTGTCTATGGAAAAAGCATGAAGGTATGGCCAGTTCCACTGACATTTGAGTCGTAGGATCTGCATATTCACATATGCACAGTAAGTGGTTCATTATGCATTATAAATGCCTTGTATAGCAATGGCACACAGAAAGGACTACTTCTGTTTACGTGGCCACAGTCCGAATGCAGCTGCCAATAAAGACGCATGCCTTTTTTCGTACTCTTTTTGTTTATTGAATGGATAGCATCCACCCTTTAGTTAGAATATACCTTTAAACTAGGGAAAAAAAAATAATAATGCAATTGCCCTAAATATTGCATAGCCAAAAAGAGGTCTAGGATCAAATCCAAACTTGCAACTCTTGGGTACTGAAATGGTGTAATTTTGCTTTGAAGTGGGGCTGCAAACCTGCAGCCTTCCTAGCTATTGTATTTAGTTCTTCCTTGGGAAAGGAAAGAGCCAGTGAATACGGATACAGTTTGTGGCAGAGTACCCTGTAGTCTGGCAATTTAGCATGAGAAAAAAAACGGCAAGCTTTTCTCAAGGTACAGCAGGTGTACTCTTGCCAAGGAGTGAAAAGTGTGGGGGAAGGGAGAGGCTCAGAAGCATTTTCCAACAAATCCAGCAGAAAACCAAAGACTTGCTTTGCTCTCCTTATGCAAATGCATTATGCCCCGTCACAAAATGGTGAGACACCGTCAACCCCAAGGAGCTCTGGTTGCAACACGAGGCCCAGCTACCTCATCTGGAACACAGAGAGAAGTCTTTTGTGAGACACAGAAGGAAGAGAGAGGTTCTGCACTCTTACACTCGCCATCTGTACTCCATTCAGGAGGTGAATGCTGTCAAGGGCTGAGTTTGGGAAGATGATCACCCAGCCTGCCGCTGGAAAAGCAGCCATACCGATCCCTTGCCGTGACGGGTGTATTGTAGGTGTGGATCTCCGGTCCCCCCAGTCCCCAGGCCCTGTCATGCCCAGGTGTGTGCCAGCCAGCTCGCAAGCCTGGACTCAGCAGGAGGAAGCACTGGGCATGAGGATGTCAGTGGGTTTGAAATTGTGTAACACCATCATCCCATGTGTTGCCAGGATTAGGCCCCTGGCAGGTGATGCTTTATCCGACCGTCTGAAAAAGATAAAGGTGTTCCCATAGTCCCTTGCTACTTCGCAAACTCTAAGATTACTTTTTAAAGCCAGTGAGTCAATGCAAAATTAATACTTTTATAACAACATACAGTAAAAAACTTGGAAAAAAATACAGATATTTCTGACAATGTGTAATTCAAGCACCAAGTGTTTTCTCAGTGGCTATAATTTCCTAATTTTTGTATCAGTGAATCAGTTTTATTGCCTGAAGTAAATTATGTCCAAAAATTTTTGCTTACAGTAACATCCATGGGCTGTACAGGCGGTGCAAGAATTGAGTTCCAATTTTATTGTAAAACCTCAGTATCTGAAAGCACAACATCTGAAAAAAGTTTTAGAGGGTTTTTTTTTGTGTGTGTGTGTATGGAGACATTGTTTATTTAGAAAAATAAAATGCCATCCCTTCATATATACCGGCACACACATTTTTACCTTGCTGAATACTACCTTATTGTATACTCTGCAAAAAATATTACTTCCAATTTCAAGCCAACTTCTATAATATATCATCTCAAAATATTCCTGTTTTTATTTCTTTTTGAAGGGGCACACTTTGATAGATATATTTAATAGAGTTGGTATTATTATCTCCTAGTACAAACATCAAGAATTTTACATCTGCAGGTTATTCCACTGGCTTTGGTATTTACTGCTGTATTTCACTAAGTGTGAATTACAAAAGAAGTGATGAGTTCTGTGCTGGTTTCTGGTTGGTATCACTTTTCCATTTGCATTGATTGCAAACTGCTGAAATATTAACACCAGCAAATGTTCCCAGACACACCAAAATTAGACACTTTTTTGAATATTTTTCTTTTCAAAGTTGTTTTGTAAAATCTAGCTTATTTGTATAAATTATTTGTCATGGCTGGAATTACCAGATTGAATATTGTTCCTACCAACAGAAATCCTTGACGTGAGCTCAAGTGAACGATGCTAAAGATGCAGTTTTATGTAACAACAGTTTTATGTAACAAGTCCTTCCGGGTTTATTTGCCTGTTTTATATCTAATTTGTTTAGACTTTTTAAAAGAAAGTCGCAAGGATGGAAATCGCGTTTGGAAAATGCCCTACCCTGTACATTCACTCCTATGAAGAGGGCTTCTAAAGGGGTTAAAACTAGATTGCTGCAGACACAATTACATGTGCAGATCTTCAAAACTTGGATATTTTTGCCTGTTCGGTAATTGCAAACTAAGAGCATGGTAATGTGATTCTAATTCAGGCAGAGAAACAGAAGCGATAGAGCTCCACTTGCTGCTGACCGCTTTCATCAAAAAGCCTGCTGGTACCCAGCTACAGCACCAAGGATAATTTACTGATTTTGGATACACAAAGATGTTATTTTGTACACTGGTTCCGTGGCTGGGAGTTTACACTGGGCTTGTTAAAGCAGCTTGGCTGGGCGATGATGGGCTCTTCCCTTTGCTGTGCCTCAGGACAGGGTAGGCCCTCGCCTCAGCCTGTGCGGCTCCTGAGGAGGGTCCTTGTCTTTAGGCATCGTATGCCCCTGCCCCTGCCCCTGAATCGGGGCTGGCAACTGTGCTATTGGAATTGTCAGTGCGAAAAAATAGTGAGAGGAAAAAGGAAAAAAGGACTGATGGTATATTGAGCCACTCTTGAGATGCAGAGCAAAGAGCTGTAGCCTGCGCTAGACTGTTTCTGGCCACATTTGAACCCCAGGTTCCTGCAAGTGGAACGCTTGGGGCTTGGGTGCAGTTATCGACTCGTACATTCAGCCTCTGCACCAGCAAAGCAGTAACACTGTGATCCTATTTTCCTCGTAAAACGGATAGAGAGATTTGTTTAGGCTTTCTGTATGATGACAGCTTATATAAATACTGTGAGGTGAATCAATTACCAAGTCTGGCTATATTTGCTAAGAGATCTTCAGCAGTAAGAAAGGGAAAAATTGTCTTACTATCCTACAAGTATAGTGAAGCAACAAAAGAGTGGTGCTGTGAATAGAAAGTAAGGTGCTAAAATATACAGCTGGGCCCTAAAGCTCAGGCATGCCACACAAAATTACTGTAGCTTTCATTTCTAATGCTCAATGCACCTGCATCTCCAGGGAAAGGCTCGGTTTCTGGCAACACTGGGGTATTCAAGGCATATATTTTCTTCATCTGTGTGAAAGCAAAATGTATTTGAGGACATGTCTCGGTCTGAACAGCACTCAGGGATGGAGTTGCCTCCATCCCCAAATTTAAGCACACCCCTGGTCCCAAGACCATGAATACTGCTCCGGTCCCCAGCAGAAAATGGACCTGCCTTGGGGCATCTGTGGTTTTTTTGGAGAGGAACTGAATGTCATGGCAGCCTGTGGCTGCCTCCTCCAGCCAAGCCTCCCCCGGCGTGGTATCCTTCCCACCACCAGCCCCTGGTCTGCAGCCAGTGAATGTACTGCCAGGAAAGCGGTGCAAATCATCAGCAACACGGTCATATCTCTGCCTTCTTAATGGGCTAAAAACATCAGAATATATAGACATCATTTTCTATTTTAATGATCAAAAGGGTGGTGCCCATTATTCACAGCCTACACACAAGATGTCATGATTTTCAATTTTCCTGTGCTGATCATTCAATTCATTTGACAGCTGACCTTCAGGTGGTCATGGGTTTGGTTTTTTTAAAAAAAAAAAAAGTAAAAATAAACAAGAAAAAACACCCAATATCAGCATATCAGAAATGAAAAATAATCCTAAATGAGACAGTCATAACCTCACATGAGCTGCCGGGAAGGATGGTATCAGGCTGTCCTGCCAGCCTGGCCTTTCTGCAGGCACTGCTCCACTTTTCCCATGGGATAAAGGGAGCAAAGTTGCTCCTTCAGTAACTCCTCAGCACCTGGCATCGCTCAATGCCCGGCTAAATAAGCCAAAAGAGCCAGTAGGTTCTAGGAAGCAAATGCTGCTCTTGCCTGAATCTGGAGTAACTTAGTTGAATTTCAGGTAGTGAATAGCCTAGTAAAATGGCCGTAATGTCTTTTAAATGCCTGCTAGAAGTCAAAAGGAGCTGCATGCATTTTTGCAGCAGAATTTCAGCTGTGTTTACCGAATCAAGAGGTGAAAGGAGGAAGCATAAATTCCTGTAAATCGTTTATTAGAGAACACTGATTTTTACTCTGTTCAGATGATCCTTCCTAGCAAAACATTAAACTGGGATAAATGTCAAGATTGAAATCTATTTAAACAAGCGGCATTTTTAAAAATAATTTAATTCTGGGTTGACAGGAACTTTGCCTCTAACACATACTGTAATTGTGAGTGCTTTTAACGACTCAGTCCCATTTTTGATGTCAGCTCAGGAATTTTCCACTGTAGGATCTTTGAACGGAGAAGACTAAAAGCCATATACTAAGCCAATTAAATACAGATCACATTTCTACTGGTATATTATATACAGTTTGCAAACAAAAATGGGTATTTTGGGCTTGGCACCCCTTCATTCACAGAAGCACGGTTATGGACCCAGGAGGCAGAGATGGCTGATGCACAGCCGCATTGCAAAGTGGTGCAGAGGCGTTGGCGGAGGATGCGTAGAGCTCATGGTTAATGAAACCATGGAAGAACCTGCTGATGGTGTTCGGGGAACATTTCTGTGTGTTTTTAATGCTGTGATACACAACCAAGTATGAATTCTGTACATCTGGGAGGATGTCAAATTCCAGGTGACGTTTGGATTGTTGCAATTAAGCTATTACAAAGACTTTTGAAATAAACAGGAGAAAAAAATGTAGCCTGGGATGTGTATGCAAATACTCTTATTTTCTGAATGTGGGGAGCAGAAGGTGAGGCAGAAGCATCTCCTGTCTGAGAGATCTGCTCTGAAATCTGTGGCTTGGAGACCATGGAGCTGTAAGGGGAGACCCCACAGCCCTCCAGGTGCTGACTAAACTCTGTGCAGCCAAGCAGAGGCGGGGAGGATAACAACTAGTGTGACATGAGGCTCATCTATTGAAGTTTGCAGCTGACTGATCCTTTGCTTAACAGTAAAAGAGAGAGCAGATGGAAACTGTTTGGTCTGTAAACAGTTATAAGGAACTGCCTATGTAACTCCTCTCCCCAACTTCCATTCAAATCAATAGGATCCATCTGTCCAGGGTATTAAGATAAATCCTGGAAATTTTGGTATTAACTAGAAAGGCACTTAAAAAATCAATCACACCGCAAACAGAGAAATGTCACTGTACCAAACGTGGAGCCTTACTAATCTTGCTAGATAACAGGGACCCAAAGTGCAAACCTTTCTGGTTTATAAACCCAGCGAAAACCCGTATTTCTGTCCCCATCTCCTTAGCTAATTAAAACGAGCCCCAGCGAGAGCTGGTGCTGGGTGAGTGCTCGGGATGGCACCTGCTGCTGCAGCGTCCCAGACAGACAGACAACCTGTGAGCTCTGGTTTGACAACCCTTGCTTGCCAAAACACACACAAATTACTTTTCCGGCAGAAGGGCTAAGGGCTGGTGAGTTGCAGCTACCAGAAGTTTTGCTGGGCCAGGCAGCGAAGGGGAGAGGGAAGCTGTTGGCTGTTTAGCACTGACTCCACGGGCACAAAGTGTCCTCACAAATGCTGATGTTGAGCATACCAGTTCCCCTGGGATTTATTCAGGGTCTCCCATGCTTCAAAGAAGTTAAGACTTTCAGAATATTTCAATTTCTTCAGAATTCCAACCATAAAGTTTTCCATCACAGAGTATGGGTGGAAAACCCTACTAATCTGATAGATATTCGTATTTACAGAAAATAGCTTGCTTGCTTTTTTTTTTTTAATAACAATTACACTTTCTACACCACTCCATTTTGATGTTAATGTTCTGGTACCTTCCTGGTTTGCAAATATATCCCTTCCTGGAGGAACCACCAGCTACCTTGGCTCATTTCCTAGTGCAAAAAAAAAACATACTGATCTCTGCTCTCCAAGAGGCAGCAAAGTAAAGAAGGGGAAGAGAAAACTCACCTGGAGAGGCAGCATCGGCAGCTCCCACAACTGTTCCTGAAATCTCTCAAGTGGCTCGTCCTGGTATAGGCCAAAGGCCACTGTAACAGCATCCATCCCTGGTGCCTATCATGAGGTGGGAGAAGACAACCAACTTGCTGGGAGCCAACTTCCCTTGTTTCTGCCACAGGAAATCCGCATGGCCCACCTAGTGATCCTGGGCTGGTTCACTCAGCCCCTCTGTGACCCCTCTAGGAGCAGACACGGGAGTGCCGGTACCCCACTGAGGCATGAGTCTGCCTCCAGCCTCACAAAACCCTTTCCAGAGGCAGGAGTATAAAATCAGCCCTTATATTTATATTGCATTTATATTTATATTGCGTTTATATTTACATTGCATCACACTACAAGGTGTTTGCATGACAGGGATGATGGGGCTGCCTCAAGCTCCCAAATGTCTCACCAGGATCCTATCACACACCCATTCAGATACCAGCTTGGCATTTGGGCTGTGCACTGGCATCTCACTGCTGTGCCATGCTGGCTTCCCTCCTTTCCAGCATCCCCACAACATGTACACGTGCATTTTGGACACCCTTGTCCTGCTCTGAGCTCAATGAGACATGGCAAGGAGATGTGGCCTTGATTTGGAGGGAATGGAGCACGATGGCTAAAACCCTGCATGAGGGCTGATACATACATGATGAGGTGGTTGTAGATGATTTATTAGACCTTACGCAGTGTGATTTGGGGTTTAATGATGTATCACATTTTTCAGTGGTTCCAGTCAAAGCTGCAAACTGCATTGAATTAAAACGATTGCTCTTGCATTTTCCCGGGTCTGAACTTCCTTTTCCTTCCACCTCTGATGGGCAGCTGAAAATACACTGACAAACACACCACCACCTCCCTTGCAAGTCTATAGTCTATCCAGAAAGTGCATTTTGTGCAGCTATCACATTTATATAGGAAGATTACATAAAGGTTAAAATCCGGCTCACCCTAGTCATGTAACCAGCTATTTTGGTAGAAATGAGGCTATTTAAATGAGTGAGCCAAAACAGGTTTCACCTGAAATACACTTGAAATTTGCTGTAGAAGTCATTAAAGCCCTCACCATGCTCCCTGTTTGTCTCTTTGCTTTCATCCAGTTTAATTGGTTTCTTACCCCATTTATTCCTCTGCCTGCTTCCAGGTCTCCTGTTTCCTTCCCACTGCTTTATTCTCTCAAAGTAATTCAAAAGCGGTGTGTGAACTTGTGACCTGCTGAAATCCGTGACAAAACCTCTGTGGCTGAGCTGATTGCCATGCCGGCTCAAAAAATAAATCACGCCCTCGCGTTTGCACTAAACCTCCCTGTTCCCCTCCACTCTTCACGCGATTCCTTCAAAGGAAGAAATACCATCACTGGGGGTAATTAAAAACAGTTCATATCCTGTTAGGATTGCAGGTTTAAAAATCTGAGTGCCAGGAAGCAAGGCGTTTTCAGTTTTTGTAGGAAACAAACTCCCACAAGAAACATATAACTTAATTTTGCTGTCAGATGTTCCCACAGACTCCTCTTGAAAGTCAGCTGAAGCTGTACATATGTGCCTGAAATCAGTTTTTTAAAAAAAGTTAGATTTATATTTAGATTGTCAGCTTCCAGTCATTCAAAATGGTTCACGTGGGAAGTTTTTAATGCTGTGATGAAACCCTTTATTTTGGAATTTGTTGACATTTGAGTGTCTATAATCATAGCTATATTGCTGCATTGACTTGGAGGCTGCCAGTCCTGCAACCCATGAGATCCTGCACAGATGTAAGGTCTCTTTCCAGGAGAGCCATCATCTGCTGCATCCCCAAATGGCCAGTGACCATATGAGAGAGAACCTATAAAAAAGATGTTATGTGCCATCAAAATCAAGAAGAGTTGGCCACAAGTCTCACGTCCCCAGAGTTGCAAACTGCTTTTCTTCATAGTGTTATTCTGTTTTAATTGTAAAACCAAGTGAGCAGAACCTGAAGCAACATATTTGCGTACCCCAGGAGAGATCTGCTAGCAGGAAAATCTTATTTCCTGTGCAAACTTGAAAACTTCTTATTGCCTCTAATGCAACACATCATGTTGACATCAAGAGAGAGTGATTCAACCCTGGAGCAACGGCAAATGATTGGGGATACTTTCTCTTTGGGCATGTTTGCAGAAAAAGGAGAGGCAGCCCCATTCACTCACCCTGATGCTGCAGGTACTGCAGGTGGATGTGCGTTGTGCAAAGTCTTTTGTCCCTGTGTCCATCACCACCTAAATATCAATCAGGTGGCAAAATACCATGTGTGCGGCTCTCTTGGCCAAGGAAATTGTTCTGATTTTCTTATGCTACCAGTAAACTGGAGAAAGGAATAGCAAAATACCGGGTGGAGTGGATCTGAAGCATTTGGAAGTGATGTGCTTGGGTTTGCTTTGATAAGAGCAGCCATCTAATGCATCTCTCGGCTTTCAGTATGGTTTGATCTCCAATCACATATGACACTGGGGGCAGGCGTGTGCGCTAGAGGCACTTGGATACTGATAGACCGGTAAAAGCATGCAGGTCCCTCCAGCACACGACTTCTGTGCTGTTCCTCAGATCTTCTTTTTGCTACCAGAGATAAACTCTCCCTCTTTGCTGAGCTGCAGACTGATAGCCACCGCGACCCTTTCCTGGGGAAACTGTATGGGACAAGTGACTCCAAGTCTCTGCTCTTTCAGTAGGAAAATTTGTGTGAATTTGACAGTGAGTGTCTTTCAAATGAGGGATTTCCGCTAACCTGTGATGTCCAGAAAAGGAAAAGCATTTAGTCTAACACACTACAGATGTCCCACCCTGGTCAGGCAGGGTCTGAAGTCTTTTCCTGCACTCCCAGCCAGAGATGCGTCCGTACCAGGCACTGTAGGAGTCCATGGTTCATTACATCAACAGGCTTTGCAAAATCAAACCAATTCATCTGAATTATACAGGGAGAGAAACACTCATTCCTGAAATCTCTGCAAATCAGGTAAAACCCATTAGCAATTAGAAAGGAACAAGCCAATATTGGACGAGATTGTTCATACCCATATAATGATGCTGAATCTTTGCTCTCAGCTCTTCATGACTGCCAGCAAAATCGTGATTTGTACCAATATTTATTTTTATCTTTCATCTTCCAAAATGTAGGCATAATTAAGCAACCTCTCATAAGCATCAGCTGTGCTATTACAGAAGAAATGAAATATTCTGATGTAGATCTGATAGACAATGGTAAATGTTAGCATATCCTTGAGATCTGCAAGATCATTTAAGCAGAAATTACCTTATATTAAAAATGGGTTATAGGCAGCTACAAGCTGTATCCACAGCCCTTTGGAGGAAAAAAAATGAACCATCAAGAGTCATTTTTTAGTAACTGTTTCCATCTGAAGTGCAATCACCTTTTTCCTAACTCCTCAGAGCACTATCAATAACGAGGAGCCCATGGATGAATTAGATACCCTGTCTTTGCTCCCTTCTGTCGCTGGTACTTCTACTGCCCATGATTTCCAAGCATATCATGACCGTGAGCTTATCTTCAAGCCTCTGAATAAGAGGGTCTCGGCATCCTCATTTCATATATGTTACTCAATGATCTTAAGGGTATTTTCCAACTAAAATGATTCTGTGGTTCTGATTCTACATGGAGAAATTCAGACACTGGAGGGTCAAGGACTTGTCCATCATAACATGGGAGATCTGCACAGGAATTAAGAGCAGATCCTTGAGCCCCAGACCAATTTTGTAGGCAGCACATTTTTCTATGTGGTTTCTCTTGAAGATGATGGGGACGAGACTCGCAAAGCTCCAAATCTTGAGCATCTTGGCTCCAACAGAAACAGAGAGTATTCAGCATTTTCCTAATTTTTCACAAAACCTCCTCCCTTGTGCCCACGAAGCTGGTAAAAGTGGACATCAGGCAACAGCACCGAAAACTTGAGAGTATTATTAAAGGCAGATGAAAGAGCTGAAAGCAGATGTTCCCATGTATAAAGGTGATGGGGACAAATCCCCCATCATGCCACATATCAGAATTAGGAAGCAGGAGTCAGAATGCAGCTCAGCTCAGTGGGATTTTAACAAAACATTCGTTTATCAAAGTAGTCTAAAAAAAGCATAGCTTTAGGTTTTGAAGATGCCAGTGAAAAGACGGCTGCATCTCTCAGCAATTTTTAAAGCTATCTGAAGAATTACTTTGTTTTTGCTTGGTACCTAAGCATAGAAAAATCGATGAGCTAACTTTTTAGAAGATTTTTTTTATGGTATCACCTCCCAACCTGAATGCATTTTGATCTACACTGCTTTCCTGTAAAAATATCACTTCAGAAGTGCACATGAAAACAACTGTGAGGGATTGTTCATTGTTTTTTAACTGGTTTCACCTACAAAAGAGCGGAAACGATAGAGAAATCTGCAGCCACAGAAAGACACTGCTGGAAGTCCCCAGAAATATCATAACCACTTTCCTACTAGGGCACATCCGTTTATTTTCCAAAGCAAGTGGGAAAATCACCGGTGCAAAATTCTGCCTCATGCCATGGTGCTTTTGCTTGCTTTTCTGCAGAGATGCTGAAGATGCAGCCAGCAGATACTGTCAGAAAGGGCTCTTATGCACTCCGTGCACCTCCAGAGCACAAAATACGACTTAACACAGGCAGAGGTAACAACGAACACAGCTGTGGGGTAACACACGCTCACTGTGGATTGCCATGCGCAGGGCACCATTGCCACCGTGGGCATCATTCACATGCTAGTGCAGCTACTGATATTCAGACCCCTGTAAGCCAAATGTGGGGAGACCTGGCTGCCTCTGGGGGGATCTGGGTTGGATTTGGGGGCTCTCTGGGGTCCTTCTTGGCAGCCCCTTCTCCCAGGGCTGCTCCTGGACAGACCCACGGAGAGGAACAGGAGCACCATGGGGGTCTCAGCTCATCGGCTGGGATGTTTTATCCATCTCTCTCCTTCCTGCCTCTCACTTTGACCAGACTTGCAGGCCGCCTCAGGACCCAAACCCTCAGCAGGGGGACAGGTGCCACCATGATGCCCAGGTCCCTGTCACAACCTGGCTCCTGAGAACCAGCATCACCTGCAGCGCTGCAGGGCCCTGAGCATGGCTGTCAGGGCTGAGAAGCCCAAGCGCTCTGCAGACCAGACCCTGGCTTCTGCAGAGCAGCCACATCGCCAGTCCTGGGGCACCATCCAGAGCACCACCGGCATCCATCCCATTTGCAAGTAGAAGAAGGCTTGGCACTGGTGCCCAAAGAAGTGCTCCTGGATGCCCTTCAAGCAAGTAAATACGTAATAACTCCAGCAGAGGAGACTTGGGAGCCATAATTTGATTAAAAGATTTTAAAGAAATTGTCTTTGCCTGACAAGAGGCAAGGAGGGCTGGTGTGTTGGCAGGGTCCCAGTGTTCAGGGTGACACTGCTGCTCGCAGCAATTCTTTGCCTTTCGGCCCTTCGGCTCAGCAGGAGGCACCATCCCCACATCTCCCACTGTTGATGAGAATCTGGTGCCATGAGATGGAGGGTCTCTCTCCACGACCGGCCAGGAGGGAAACAAAGCAAATCCTTCACAAAGCAAATCATTCCAAGCCATTGGTGGTACCCACAGATGCCCAGGGCCGGGGAAGAAGGTTGCCAAGTGCCAGAGCCGATTTTGATGTGCCCAAGGCAGCACCAGTAGCACCCCATGTAGTCAGGAGAGGATGCATCCACTGCGTCATTCAGTGTTGTCAGTCATCTTCGCTCTAAAGTATTTTAAAACTCCAGAAACTGCAGCTGGGTGTTTTTAGCATCAGCCCGATACTCTCCAGTATCTTTCTAGTTACTCTGTTATCGTTTAATACGCAACGTCTGCAGCAACGGGAGCCTGGGAGCTACCAATCAGCATCATCCTTCACAGAGTTTGTCCCCACCTGGATCAGTGCTTTCTTGTGTGGGCAGGAAATTTGTTGTGAACGTTATTAAAGCACCTGCAAGGCGGATGCTGAGGACATGAGGAGAGACTGAGTACATAATATTCGCCTTTTGAGTGGTGTGGTGTTTAATTCAAACCACAAAGGTTTTCTCTGCTGCAGTTAAATGGCACAGTCCGCAGAGCTACCCCAGGGAGAGCGAAGTGACAAGTCCCCATACAGATTTTCTTCTCCTGCTGCTCAACAAATTCAGTCATTGATATCTTATTCATATATTATCGATGGGCTCTTCTGTCTGGAGAGTGCATAGAGTTGCAAGCTACTAAAAATACAGGTCAGAATAACTGCTGCGCTCCCCAGAGAGGGGCTGATGATTGTGACACCCAGGTGGTTTTATTTAAAGGTGCTGTCACCCACAGCAGTGACTGGTCCTGCTTTGGGGAGAAACAAAGAGCCTGTCTCCTTTCAGGACATCAACAAGGATTCCTGTTTGGATTCATATATTTTTCCGCTATGAACTGGATAAAGACTGACATCTTCCTAAACAGTTTTTCCAGCAGCTGGTTTTGGTCCATTTTAAAATGGGAACTGCTGACTTTTGGGGTACACCAAAGCTGAGAATTGTTACTTCTGTTTGGTTGGTTTCTTGATGGTCTCTCTGAAATGGCCACAAGCAGGGCTGGGTTTACCCCAGACAAGTTCATGCTCTGTCATAGGGGCCCATCCTAATTTACCACAGCTCGTCCGCTCCCATGTAGGTTTTTAATGTGGCCTGACAGAAGGGCACAGAATGGTGGGGAAAAAAGGTTATTTTCAGAAAGCTGTCCCTATAAACGTGAATTTAATATGTTTTATCTATATATTAATTTTTATACATTTAAAATATGTATTAATTTTTCCAAGTGTTTCCTAACTTTTGGTCAAGCATGTCAACATAAGCTAAATATGAGGAGGCATTTGTACTAAGCTTACATAAGCACCCAACATACTGCCATGGTCATGTTAGTGTTACGTCTCAACAGGTGATTATAAGTGATTTTAAAAGGCCACACAAGTCTCCTAAAATACCAAAAATTTCCTGATGGCTTTCCTTTCCGGTCACCCACTGAAGGAATGTGAAGGCATCTGAGGAATGGGCCATTCTCTGTGTATCAGCACAGCCTTCAGGTCACCTATTCCAAACACTACCTCAAGCCTAAATTTTCCCTGATCACATTTCTAGAAAGGTGAATTTTGCAGCAGGCACATCGCAGCCTGATTGTATGAAGCTTTCTGCCATCCATTTCCCGAAGGTGTCTGTAGTCAGGAGCATCGATCTTCGCAGCCACTTTCCTCGTTAGCTGGAACTGTAAGACTTTGCTAGTGTGGGCATTTTTAAGAGCAGAAATAGGACTATTTCTGTGTGCAAACAGTCTTTTTCTTTGTTTGTTTGGCCTTTTTAGAGCAGCATGTGAAGGGCGTCCAAAAATCACAGCCTGTTCCCCTCCCACCCCCCCACAGAGTATTCACCCCCTGCTCAACTGTGGCATGCCCTTCCCTCGTCACTGGCCTCCGTTCCCAACCGCCATCTATGCTATCGCCAGAGAGAGAGACAGGTAACGGTGAGATGGACGAGACAGGCGATAGCTGCGAAGTCAGGGAGAAACAGGGAGGTGAGAGTGCAGTGGATAGAAAGGGTGTGGTGTACAGCAGCTCTCCTAGTGCCTAATTAAAGACTGACGGCTGATGGAGATGCTTTCAATGGCGGTCTCTGCGCTGACCACCCACCGGTCCCCCGCAGCAAGAGGTGCTGCAGCCCCACCCCTCAGCCTTTGGGTTGAGGACCCCACTCAGCCTCAAAGGCTTCAGGGCTTGTGTTTGCAGTACACGAGGAAGTGAGAATTAAAACATCACACGGGTGTGCGGTGACCTTGTCCTGCTCTATTCAAATCGACACAAGTTTTGTCACTGACTCCTGTAACAGCAAAATGGAGCAGCCTGTGGTATATGAGGTGAAAACCCTGTGGTTCTTCATTTGTGTCATCGCCTTTTAAGCACGTGCTCCTCTCAGATGAGCTCATCATCTCCTCCCTGTTCCTCTCTCCAATTCCACAGTGCTAAAACCAGAGGAATAGGTTGTCCGTTTGCACACGTATTTGATACAGTGCAAAGCAGCACACTGTGACTGCGGATACACTTAACTGCAGGAGAAGCAGAGAAGGGCATCCTCTGGCAGACCTCTTAATGGTAGATTGCTGTCTTTTAGGAGAGGTGGGGGATTATGAACTGCAGATAGAGCCAACCCAACCAGCAAATTGAACATCAAGCAGAAACACACAAGCCCTGAAGACCAGTAAACAATTTTCACAACTCTCTTAAAAGATGAGCAGTGATCTGCACTACACAGGTGTGTTTCACTCTGCAGCAAAGCCACAAGCAGCTGGTTTCTATTTATACGGTCTCAGCAGCGTGAGCCCCAGATGTTCCCTGTCGGCCATCCTGAAGTCATGCAGGTTAACAGCTGAGTTAGAGTCAAGCTCCCCTTTGCAGAGGACAAAAGCTATTTTTATCTTTATTTATCTCTATTTTTGCAGTGCTCATCACTCTAGGACCAGATCAGCAGGCGAGCGATTTGAAACGGGGATCACCGTTATCCTTGGTTTGATGGTAGAGAGATAGATGCTCAGAAGTAAGAAAATACACCTTTCCGAGAGCATCCAGGGCTGATTTGAAGGGGTGTGAGGCAGTGACTGCCCCTGCTCAGGTCCCGGGTGTGCTGACCCTAGGGTCCAGAGCTGGACTGGCAGCTAAAACCTTACATTCCTCTGGGCAGCTCAGTCCCAGCACAGCAGCCCTGTGCCAGCAGACGAAGCCAAGCTGGAAAGCTGTGAAACTGGTCAGCAGAAAGCATGGCCAGCATTGGCAAACCCCTTGGCCAGCGAGCTCTGCTGCAGTGGGGTCTGCTGGGTGAGGCGAGAGAAGCAGAGCCTGGGCAGAAGAAAACTATGCCCATTGTCCCTCACCAGCAACGCAGCTCATCACAGGTCATAGATGGGGGAAAACCAGCTCCTGCAAGCCTGGGGAAACAAATGCAGAAGGAGGGCATTTCTTTGCATTGTGCAGTGCGTGGACCTCGCCTGTTCCACTTGCACAACACGTCTAGATGAAGCACCACAGCCCTAAGACACAAGCGGTTCTGTGTTTCCACGTAACCAGGCACTCAGTTATGTGACTGCTACAACGTGCCACCTCCTCTGGCTCTGGGAAGAGCAGCAGAGATGGGCAATGAATCATCCGTATGCTTGTCAGAGCCACAGCTGTGGTGTTTGCTTCTGGCTTACAATTCTGAAGCAGTGGAACTTGTTATGTTCCAATAGATCAATATGTAATTTAATTAAGATAGATGGTTTCAGGCTCTCTGTGCTGGCATTGCCTCCATCAGGAGCTGCTGAGAGACCGGCTCCCTGTCCACATCTGCTTGTGAGTGCCGTACCAGGAGCCCCCTCCTGCTCTCTACCCCATTTGGTCATATTGCCGCATTTACAGGGAATGACAATGAGGATTTTGTTAAGAAGTCAAGAGGCCCATGGCTGTGCATGCTTCATATGTTCATTTAATTACTGCTTTCCTCCTTTCTTCTTCCCAGTTAACCAAGAAGGCCTTATCTAATGGGCTGAGCAAGAACAAGGCAAGAGCAAATAGCAGTTCACATCAAGGGTCCTCCAAATCACAGCAGGAGCTAGGAGTCTGTTCACTGCAGTTTGACATTGTGGGATGATGACATTGAAGGCTGACATTAAGCTACTTCCACACACCCCCCAGAGTACCCCCTTCGTTTGCACACATGGTAGAGGCTGAAGCTTCAGATGTGAACAGGTTCTGCTCTCCCATACCTACAAGCCCGCTGATCACACCTGAACCAAAAAACATTCCCAAATCTCTGCTGGGTTGAAGATCAGCTCTGTGCCAAGTCGGTGGCAGGCTGACTCCAAGGACAGTACTACACGCTGCCTTTGAGCTCTGAATTTAAAGAACAGAAGCAAGAGACCCCACTCTTCCCTAAAGAGGCAGCTGCACCAGTTACTCCTGGTTCTCTTTGGTTTACCGGGTGGGTGGATTTGCTCCATCCCTGTGATGCAGGGATGAGGGTCTGCCATTGCTTCCACAGCTCACCCTCCCTGCAGTGGGCCACTGGCGGGCAGTCCAGCAGCCACTACGCCATATATTGGTGGCCAAAATCTTCCCTGGAGGGAGACTGGCCGGGTGCTGTTCCCACAGCTCCCGGGGCGGACCAGGCACCCCTCACATGCCACCTTGTCTTCCTGGAAGGGCCAAAGAGCAAGTTTTTAGGCATTATTTGCAAATGTCAGATTACAAAATCCTCTTGTTCGTATAAAAAATCTTCAAGCAGCCTGATGCCTTACATGATCTCCTTTGACAAGGGAAACAGGAAAAGAAATATCCTAGGAGATGCATTCCTCAGGATGCACGGGAGGTGCAGCAAAGTCTTGGATTATTTCATCTTCTCGCACATACACAGAATAAACAAGCATCTAATCATTGAATGAAGCCAGTTCTCACTGACTGCACAGCTGGAATCCCTTAAAAATCACAGTAAAACTAAACTTTGCAATACTAACGGATAGGATGTTTATCAGCTTCCAAAGTTTTCCTGTAAGAAAATTACACTTTTATCTACAGACAAACTACACTCGAGAGAGAGAGATTAAACCACTGAGAACTACTAGGAGTACAATAGCATTAGCGTGGATCCATGGGCCAAGTCAACAGCCAGTCTAATCTTAGGGAAAAAAAGCTATTTACTTCATGCAGCTCCTCAGA
>WHYT01016615.1:82632-124875 GCA_009806455.1 Tetrax tetrax | reverse complement strand
CACTCAGTTATGTGACTGCTACAACGTGCCACCTCCTCTGGCTCTGGGAAGAGCAGCAGAGATGGGCAATGAATCATCCGTATGCTTGTCAGAGCCACAGCTGTGGTGTTTGCTTCTGGCTTACAACTCTGAAGCAGTGGAACTTGTTATGTTCCAATAGGAGATCAATATGTAATTTAATTAAGATAGATGGTTTCAGGCTCTCTGTGCTGGCATTGCCTCCATCAGGAGCTGCTGAGAGACCGGCTCCCTGTCCACATCAGCTTGTGAGTGCCGTACCAGGAGCCCCCTCCTGCTCTCTACCCCATTTGGTCATATTGCCGCATTTACACGGAATGACAATGAGGATTTTGTTAAGAAGTCAAGAGGCCCATGGCTGTGCATGCTTCATATGTTCATTTAATTACTGCTTCCCTCCTTTCTTCTTCCCAGTTAACCAAGAAGGCCTTATCTAATGGGCTGAGCAAGAACAAGGCAAGAGCAAATAGCAGTTCACATCAAGGGTCCTCCAAATCACAGCAGGAGCTAGGAGTCTGTTCACTGCAGTTTGACATTGTGGGATGATGACATTGAAGGCTGACATTAAGCTACTTCCACACACCCCCCAGAGTACCCCCTTTGTTTGCACACATGGTAGAGGCTGAAGCTTCAGATGTGAACAGGTTCTACTCTCCCATACCTACAAGCCCGCTGATCACACCTGAACCAAAAGACATTCCCAAATCTCTGATGGGTTGAAGATCAGCTCTGTGCCAAGTCGGTGGCAGGCTGACTCCAAAGACAGTACTACACGCTGCCTTTGAGCTCTGAATTTAAAGAACAGAAGCAAGAGACCCCACTCTTCCCTAAAGAGGCAGCTGCACCAGTTACTCCTGGTTCTCTTTGGTTTACTGGGTGGGTGGGTTTGCTCCATCCCTGTGATGCAGGGATGAGCGTCTGCCATCACTCCCACAGCTCACCCTCCCTGCAGTGGGCCACTGGCGGGCAGTCCAGCAGCCACTACGCCATATATTGGTGGCCAAAATCTTCCCTGGAGGGAGACTGGCCGAGTGCTGCAAGATTTTAGGCATTATTTGCAAATGTCAGATTACAAAATCCTCTTGTCCGTATAAAAAATCTTCAAGCAGCCTGATGCCTTACATGATCTCCTTTGACAGGGGAAACAGGAAAAGAAATATCCTAGGAGATGCATTCCTCAGGATGCACGGGAGGTGCAGCAAAGTCTTGGATTATTTCATCTTCTTGCACATACACAGAATAAACAAGCATCTAGTCATTGAATGAAGCCAGTTCTCACTGACTGCACAGCTGGAATCCCTTAAAAATCACAGTAAAACTAAACTTTGCAATACTAACGGATAGGATGTTTATCAGCTTCCAAAGTTTTCCTGTAAGAAAATTACACTTTTATCTACAGACAAACTACACTCGAGAGAGAGATTAAACCACTGAGAACTACTAGGAGTACAATAGCATTAGCGTGGATCCATGGGCCAAGTCAACAGCCAGTCTAATCTTAGGGAAAAAAAGCTATTTACTTCATGCAGCTCCTCAGATTCACACCGGATGAGCACATCTCTTACAAGAGAGATTACAGAGAGCTAATCCTGCATCCCTCTACAGCCGAAAGATAAACAGCACTGCAGTTTTCTCATAATCAGTGTTGCACCATAATAAACTGTGCTTAAAATCCAGCCCCTGCACCACAGAAAGAGGGGCTTCTCTGAGATTTATCTTTCACAAATTGATTTCCTTCCTGGGTCGGGAGGAACATACATTGGGTGACTAGGAATAAGACTGAATATTTTAAGCAAGCTCCCCAGCCACACGAGTGTTTTATAGCACTGGCGGTCCAGGGCCTGCTTAATAAGTGCCACTCATTTTCTGGGGAAACCTCAAACAGACGTTTTTGGTCTCAGATGACTTCATTTAAATTAAAGGTAATAACTAGAACAAAATGTGAGTGGCTAAAGGACCACTGAAATAGCATCTTCAAGAGCCCTTGCAGAGAAAGGAGGACCTGTGCTGGGGACCAGGGCTTCTACAGCAACAAGGGTGCCCCACATTGGAGCAAAGGAGGCAATGCCATGGAGTCAGCGCTACTGGAGTTACCTTGGGTAGCTGTGCTCTCCGCTGCCACAGCCACTTTTGCAGACTCAGGCTTTTGTGCCAGACCGGAGGAGCGCAGAGCTGCCTGACAGCCAAGCCCCGCTGCATGGTTTGTTCCAGTTGTTCGGTTTTGCAGGACTCAGGGTACCATCACAGCAACCAACATCAAGTTAAGTAACCGTGCTGGCAGCTCCCGTGCTTACTGCACGGAGGGAGGTGGAACTAGGCCTGGTTAGAGGTAATGAGATACTTACTGCAACCCCTCCTCCCAAACCCTCTTACCCCCAACTGATGTGTGCAACCTCTGGCACCCTGGCAGACCGGCATGTCTCGTGGCAAAGCTGCGAAGCCACTAAGGTTGGGACTTGTGTGAAAGCGGCACCTTCAGCAGGTTCATGCACAGTTGGGTGGTTAGGAAGCTGGTTTGGTTTTGTTCTCAAACCCAGGGCACTGCTTGAGTTTCAGTGTGGGTATACATGAACAGAAAGCCGGAGCATCTCGCACAGCTCACGTGCACCTCCTTGTGTTCCCATACCTAGATCGCTAGCCCTGTGCATTTTAATACACATCCTTCTCTACAGCCCTCAGGCACGAAGTAGGGAGGCTTTTTTTTTTCTCTCTTTTCATGTAATTGATTGCTATTAATGTGCAAGTGAATTGTTACACTGCATCCCAGTGCCCCTGAATTGAAAGATAAAAGGGGCTTATTATTATTGAATTAAAGGGGGCCTACCAGAAAGATGGAGACGGGCTTTTTAGCAGGGCCTTTTGCGACAGGACAAGGGGTAATGGTTTTAAACTAAAAGAGGGTAGATTTAGATTAGACATAAGGAAGAAATTTTTTATAATGAGGGTGGTGGAACACTGGAACAGGTTGCCCAGAGAGGTGGTGGCCCCACCCCTGGAAACATTCAAGGCCAGGCTGGATGGGGCTCTGAGCAACCTGATCTGGTTGGAGATGTCCCTGCTCCTTGCAGGGGGGTTGGACTGGATGGCCTTTGAAGGTCCCTTGCAACCCAAACTGTTCTATGATTCTACGACTCTGAATGCCACAGCAGAATGAAGACACAAGGAATGACCTACTGCAAGCAGAAAGAGAGCACGAGCTTGAAAAAATCTATTACTGCCCAAGGAGAAAAGAGGAGCAATCAGCAGCTATAGAAACCAAAACTCCTACGCTGCCTTCCCAGGTCATGGTGAAGAAAAGACTTTGTACAGCCAGAGCATCTGCACTAAAATCAGTATCAGAATGACCTTGCTGATGATGTGGGGATTGTATATTAATATGCAGTTTGATTTTTATTTTTACCTTTTTCATTATCACACCAAAGCATAAGGAAACTACTTGCCATTATGTTGGGACCCTGAAAACCAAGGAAGGGACATTTAAGTCAGTGACAAGCTACAGCAGAAAGATATGAGGAAGAGTTACTGAAATGATCCAGGGAGAAGAGAATCACTTCGAAAGGGCGTTTCCAAAGATGACCTAAAATCTGCAAGGCTTGCACTATGGTAACACACCTTGTCAGTTCTTGCAAGGCTTGGGACCATGTTGTGACGACAGCTACATTTCTGTACCTCTGGAGAGTGTTGTTGAAACCACAGGCCCTGGGGAGGAGGTACAGCACGTTGCCAGTCCTCTGGACTCGCTCTAGCTCCCTGCAGCGCCTGGCTGCGCCTGCGTAGGAACAGCAGGTCCCCAGGCAGCTCTGGATGGGGTCAGGTGGGTGCAGAAAGGTTTACAAGCTTGGACTAGCCGCTGTCAGAGGCATGACAGTGGTGTGGGGACAGCGGGCATGCTGAAAAGACCAACAATCTCCAGTCTAAAGCCCACGGGTGGTGGATACGTTCCTGAAGTTTTATACCATTTCTATGCACAAATAGAAAGATGCAGGACAGGAGAAGACAAGATATTATTTCAAAATCTCAAAATGAAAAAAATCCATGTTCCCCAGGGTGGAAACCAGCAGCTTCAGGAGGGTGCAGACACCCCTTAAGAGTGCTGCCCAAGTTCCTGCCTCCTCCACTGCACAAGGCCCAGTGGTGGGTTGGAGATGTGACCAGACTGCCAGCGTGAGCTGCTACAGCCCTCCCTGCTCAGGCTAAAGGTCTGCTCTTTGCCACAGCAGTCAGGCCCGCTGCTGGAGTGCACAGCAACACAGATAGGAACAGTTGTCTCCTTTTTTTTGTGGGAGGGGGGTCAGGAGGGAAGAGCAAATTGCAGAAGCCCCCCACACAAATGCGTTGGCCTGACAAGCAATGGCTTTGGGGTATGCAGCAGGACCAGGTGGATCAGCAGGGGAAGTGTTCTCATGAGCACAGGCTATTTACTCGCAGCTTTTCCCTCTGCTCACATTGTTTAGCACAGTTGTTTTCAGGTTCCCAACCGCCCCTACGAGGACAGAACGATTACATCCTTTGGGAAATTGCCACAAGCATCCAGCAGCAGAGCCCAGGTGCCAAGGCACCTTTTTCCAGGCAGTGAAAAAACAAATACATTTTCTCATGACTAGAAAAGCGCTACTCGCTCCAGCTGCTGGAGCAAACATGATCTGCCATCGGCTTCACGGAATTGTTTCCTTTAGCTACAGCCACTGCTGCTGGTCCGGGCGGCAGAGGACACCATGTCAGGAAGGTAAGTCCCAGGTGCCACTGAGAATAATTAGAAATTGTCACTTCCCTCTTCAACAGCAGAGGCTGCTCCCTCTCAACTTGACTGGCAAAGCAGCACATGCCATTAATTTCTCTACCAGCGCTGCTAAACTGAGCTAGAGGAGTTTTGGGTTTTTTTGCTTTTAAGGAGGAAAGTCCTTTTTGCTTTAAAGCCTTGGTCATAACCAGAACCAGATTTAGGAGAGAATACACATGCAGGAATATACCTACCCCTGTCCCACCCCACGCAAAGGATAAAAACCATTGCTGATAGCTAAAAGAGATGCACATACACAAAGTGTAGTAATATCAGGTGCTCCCTTCTGTATAGGCACAGTGCAGACTCCTGGCAGAAGTAGGGGAAGGAAAAGCAACAGGCCGGGAAAGATGGCTGCATGGCTAGGGGAGGAACAAGAATATCCGAGATACAACTGCAAACAAGGCTTTTGCAGCAAACAGGCAGCATCAAGAGCCAAATTCTACCTGCAAGGGTCACAGCCATCTCACAGAGATGACAGCACCTCTCCCACTATCTTTTAAGGCTTCCGGCTCCTACGGCCACTTGTTTTCCTTGTTCCAGGGCAGCTAGAAGCAAAGAGTTTGATGCATGACCTCCTGCTACTTTGGATGCAAAGCAGCAACTGCTCTCCCTTGATTTTTTCAAATAAATCTGTCACACTGTAGAGTAGCAAGGGCAATTGTCACATGGTCTTGTAGCCATAGGATCTCCCAGCCAATGTATCGGTCATATATTTGATACTCATTAAATGCCATGAAAACCAGTTTAAACTGTCATCCTAATCTTGCACCAGATCAGATCCAACTATCCACACAATCCTAGACCTCAGCTCAGCTGCTCCAGCAGAGCAATGAGTTCTCAGACAGACTAAATCTGGAAAAGTCAGACCACAAGCACTCCCAGTCGCTTACAGAGTGGTTATCAACCCAGAACAGATACATCCACCAAGAGCTACTGCAAAGTCATTATGTTCAATAAAGCCCATGCCAGTAACGGGCCTGCTTCTCATGAGCAGGTATCTGAAGGTCTCTGAGAGGCTTTAAACTCTCCTCAAGCCAGCTTCAGTGCATGCCAGTCGCGTTCCTGCCATTTCCAATTCCAAAACTACCTTGGTTGCAGCAGAGTAAGGAGATACAGAGATACTTATCCACTGCATTGTTATTTGAGATGAACTTGCACAACTGCAAGAATATTAAGAGCTGAGCCCCAGAGCTGGTAGGCTGCTTTCCCTGGATTTGTGAGCTTGATCCCTGAGTTCTCCAACCATAACTGGAGCCTGCTCACCTCCAGGCACCTCATCTCCTTTTGACCACAGGCCAAGAGGTAAACCCAACATTTCCTCATCGGGCTGGCTACCAGGTGCTCCTGCACACAAACAGGTTGCTTGAACTCCTCATCACCAAGAAGTGGGCAGTAAAGTGATCAAAGGAAAATAATTCCTTCAGTCTTTGATTATGTCCACTTTTCTTTTACCCCACCTAAATGGGGTTTTCTTCATAAAGAGTCTTCTACATGAACAGTAACAGCACAGACTGAAAAGACCACATCTCCAGCAAGCATTCAGCACCAAGCTTTTTCAACCAAACGAGCAAAGAGAAACTTGCAGCTTTGTTAAAGACTGACAATAAGCAGCCTCACCGCTCCTCAATAGCTATGTTATTTTGTTCTGAAGCTTTGATAATCTTTGCGTCCTTGACACAGCTCTGTAATAACCAGATAAGTTCTGGAATGGTTGCTGTCCCATAGGTATGCTTCTGAACGAAAAGCTAAATTGGAACTAGCAAAAATAGCCACCCTCCTGCTCACATGAAATCACACTACCTGTAACCCAGTTTGCAAGCAGCACTGACATATGGAGACTAAACTCTGCCTGATCCTCTCTTGCCTATATCCGGCAGCAGCAGTACACTCAGAGAGGGGGAAGTGCAGTGTAGAAGAGAGAACAGTTGAAAAGATGAGTCTTAAAATCCCATGAACTTGCACATTTCTTCCTTGTGAATGTTGAAAGGCATGAGAAAAAAAAATGAATTATTTTTTGTTGTTCAGGTGCAGAACTCCCTTTTTGTGGCACAGAGGAGAAGGTGCTGCCCGGGGCTGGTCCAGTCAGGGTACCTCATCACACCCAAGTACTGCTTTCACCCTTGGGGAGCAGCAAATCTGGTTACGCAGGAGCAGCTCTAGCTCTATCAGCTCCATCTGAATCAGCCTCCACCTGCAATATAAAAATAAAAGCAGCCTTTCCTCAGCATACTCCAGACATGCTGTACTGATGCACCATGTCCAGAGTGGAAAGAACGGATACTTAAAGAATAAAAACAAGAGGCACTGAACGGAACTAGGAATCAGGTTCAAAGCAAAGAAGAACCAATCCCTCTCTCAAGTGGCAGCTCAGTGAGGAACTTCTGGGCTAATAGTGCTGCAGGTACTGAAGGTTCACACAGGATCAAGGGGAAAACCGAGACGTTCCTGGAAGAGAAAACCACTGACAGTTTTATGCCTGTTCCCATGGTTAGGGACAGGAAATCAAGCGAAGGGCACCTTTGATCAGACCACAGATATCTCAGCCTATGTAGGAAGGGGCCGTTAAGTACCAGCCACTCCAGTCCTTTACAAGAACTGCCTGTTTCTAGCAACAGATAAAGCAGTTTGATCCAATACAAATTACGTGCCATTGCAGTATTTGACCCTCTAAATTGATCCTCATTGTCTATTTTATGTGTAATTCTGTATTTTTAATAGCTTGTGCTTGAACCAATTGAATTTGCTAAAACAGCTATATTTTTCATCACTTTATGTAACAGATCTTTCCCTTCACACACTTTCCCAGACACAGCTACTGAATACATGTATCGACTGTGCTGTTTGTAAATGCAAGTCTATTTTTGTTTTTGTAACTAGAATGCATTCTAATTTAAAGACCAAAAAGGTGTTATGCAGAACCCAAACCTCTCAAACAAGCTTTTATTTTCTTCTCTTGAGAAGCATATCTAGTACATCCAAGTTTCAGTCTAACTACAAACAAATGTATCCGACAGCAAGTTGAACCACACCTCTTTTATGACTATTGTTGGAATTTTTAAATGCAGACCACTGCAACATATTAATCCCTGACGCAGAGCTACAGCACAGCTTTGACAGCAGCGCTGCTGTCCCCAGCACACACCCACTGATGCAATCTCTGAACACAGCAAGGGTTTGCATGGCATCTTCCGCATTATTTTATTCCTATAATCTCATGCAATAAACACCTTTTCTTATTTATCTTCCAACACTGACAGTTTTAAATATAGGTAAAGTGTTCTAGAACTACAATTTAAAATGCTAAATTTCAAGGAGAATATAAACTTGTATTTGCAGGCTTTGAAAATGCCTCAGTGCAGGAAGTACATTAGAAAAAAACCCAATGCATTCTTTCTCCAAAGACAGACCTCACAAATTATGACCAACTCAGAAGTTCTAGTTAAACTGTAACTTCACCCCAGCCCCTGCCTACATTACAAAACCACCCAAAATATGCAAAAGTTATCACCACTCAGGCATGAAGAGCAGGCCTGCAGTGTATTTAACTCAAGAATCACTATCCACACAGCAAACAAAAAAAATCCACCCCCCTCCGCCCAAGCTCCACACAGGTACACATGCAAAAATTTTACGACAAATCACTTAGATGCTTTTTTTCTAATGGAGTGCTAATATAGCATTCCTAAAACTTTGCTGAATGAATTAATGTAACTGCATCATACAAAAAAGAATCATAGTATAAAGACAAAGATTTTGTGTATGTGCTGTTGCTTTTCAAGGCTGTGGTAGTCGTATGCCATCTCAACTGTTATACTTTCTAGCACATCTCTCAGGTAAAATATTACACATTTTGCTTGTGCAGTCAATAATGCCCTCAATACTGAAAAAGCATTTTATTGAAAACTTCTAAAGGACAAAATGATCACAACTAAAGCAGAAATCTGGCACAGAATGTGCTCAGAATTTTTTTACAAAATAATTACAATCCAAGAAAAAAATGCCTACATAAATCAGTACAAGCATCACAAAGTATAAAAGCTACAAGACAAGAAAATAACAGTTCTTGAAATGTAAAACATGCTTCAAGAGCTGTATCCTGTTCTCACACCTTTCATGATGTAACTTTCGTTCGGGAAATAATTTCATTCACAAAACTGTTGTTCTTTGCTAACACATCATTTCTCAGCTGTTTCAGCTTGATTTTGATGTCATCTTCTGACATATCTGTCAGGGGCAACGCTTTCACTTGACAAAGAAAATCCTCAATTATCTTTTCACCTTCCTGAAATAGAGGGCGGAGAAGAAAAAGAAAACATAAAGGATGTTTAGATTGCAAGCAGGATTTTTTCAAATTCCCCAAAGATTCAAAGTATTATTCATCACCAGAAAGTTTCTGCAGGCAAAACACATGGCTATTTTTGCACTTGCTATCATATTTCTCAACACCAGAACAATTCAGTTATACTGGTATCAGGAGTTCTTTCCCTTTTCAACCCATGAGCAAAAAGCATCAGTTGATAAGCAGAAATACAATATTTAACATTGAGAGCTCCTATATGTGTTCCACATTTAGTTCCCATGTGCGAGCACATTAGGTGAAGATAGCTTGCAATAATAGCATCAGAGTGGCCATATTACCCAAACGAGTTACTTTTTGGAGGAATTGTAAATCAAAATCAATGTTTCAATATGCTAAAGGAAAGAACAAACTGTAACCAAGCAACTGGAGAGCGGCCGTCACCAAGGAGAACAGATGATAATTAAGCTTTATGCATATGCTTTTACACAAACAGGCAAAGTGGAACTTCTAAACAATCTGAATTGAATAGCAAGAACAAACATTTCAACGAAGAGCACTCAGGAACCCTGTGTTAGAAACAATTTGCCTAGAGTATAGAATTTTGTCTAGTCCTCTGCATTTTGCATCTTAGAACTCTACTACAAAGCTTTCTTAGTTTTATTTTATCATTTAGGACTAATGCAGTGTGCTTTCAGTGCAGAACTCTCCAAAGGACTTAGAAATGTAAGAGCACGCTTTCCCCTCTAAACATGATATTAAGGAAGGCAGACAAATTGCCTGAGACATCTAAAGCTCTGCCATTCTATTGCCTAGAGAGTCTGCAAAATATTGTGTTACTGAAATATCAAAAAATAAAGCACGATGCTGTATTTGTCAAAAGTGTTTGCCATAACAATTAAATTTACACCAACTTAAGACCACACAGCCAGATGCAACTAATATGAAAAATACTGATCTCTCTGGGGATGTCCCTGCAGGGGGGATGGCCTTTGAAGGCCCCTTCCAACCCAAACCATTCCATGATTCTACGATAGCTAGCAAGCTGACAAAGGAAAGGTAATAGTGGAGCAGCTGATGTAGCTGGAAGGGGAACCTCCTGGCACTAAAAGGCAGGACAAACCAGACGATCATTCATCCACAACATCAGATCCACTTACTGAGCCAGGAACAAATGCAACAGACCTCTGAAACTGAAAATAAAGTAACAGGTAACAGCCTCTGCCTAGAGTAAAGGCTTTTTAAATTTAGAAAGTGCTGTGGATATGGACTAACACTTCGAGGCTTCCATATAGTGGAGTATTACCAAGATTGCCACTGATGTATAGGAGGAGGTAAACAAGTTACAAGGTTGTGAAGTTTCAAGCCAGCTGCTGGGACACAGAACTAAGACGTGTACACAGATTTATGTGCACGCAGCAAGGAAGACCTGACTATTATCAAAAAACAATGCAAGTCATAAGACAGCACTTGGATTTCTGAGGAGGCTGCAGTGGATGTCACTGTAAGGACCCAATCCAGCAATAAGACGACAGAGGCTATTCTGAAAAAGCTTCCTGCAAGATACTGTTTTCCTTTATGCTACCTGTTAAGGAAGCTTCTTTTAAGAGAAAGTGAATGGAGAAGAAACAGTTCATTCAAATGGCTTTACACAGTTGTATTATACAGTGTAGACACAACCAGATCTATGCTCACGTGGGTTTCTTCAACTTCTGCTTGAAGCCTGTGCAAAGCCAAGAATATTTTCCTTCTCAGTTGAATAGAGTGCCAAGCTAAAATTCTCATGTGTGAAATGGGAAGAACTCTACAACATCTGTAAAACAGACATTCCAGGTCCAAAATGCCATGCCCTTCAATATGACCAGCTTGTGAGAAATCTTAGCACTGATGAGACATGGAAGAGCACAAAGGAGCAAGCCCTCAAAAAAAGGAGAGCAAAACTAGGTGCAACCCACCTGCAGAGCCAAGAACAAGCTAAACAACAATTAATACAAAAGCTATAACCTAAGTGTCAAGAAACATTGCATACAAACTAAGTAGCCAACAGAAGTGATGAACACAAAATTCTGGCTTTGTCCATAGTGTAAAGAAAATCCCACAGGAGATCTAGAGACACGGTCCCTTATATGACGCCAGTTCTATGCCAATCATACTAACTGCTGATCATTATTCTTTAAGAAAAATTCTCATGACTAAGTTTTTAGATAAAGTTCTTGCCTATGTTAACTTGAAATTAATCTAAATCAAAACCCACTATCCTTGAACATCTCTTCAATTCCTAATGAACTTCACAGCTGAAACATTCTATTAAAGAAAAATGAGATGATAGTTAATTATCCTCAAGCTCTGCAGGAATCTGAATGCTAGAACTATTTTGCTTGGGCTATTCCAGATAACCAAATTTTGAAAAGCATTCCTGATAGCAAACCTCTCTTTCTCTGTAGAATTTCTTGGCTGGTGGCTCTTCTTCAGATTCCTTGGACTTGCCAATGTTTTGAAACTCCTCCAGCTCCAGTGCTTTCTCTCTTGCACTTTCTATCACATGTTTTGGGAACGCTGCCAACTCTGCTACATGTATTCCAAAACTCTGATCGCAAACACCTGGGTACAGAGAAAAACAACCAGTAAGAATTCTCAATAGATAATACAGCTACACAGAGATTATATGAACAAACCTGTAATAGTTCTCTGTTCTGAAGAACTGGTTTGGTTCTCTCAACATTTTCCGATTTACCTTTTGGACTATGCACGATAACACAGACTAAAGAATATGCTCTTATTTAATTAAGCTCTCTCAGAGCACTAATTGCAGAACTCCAAAAGTGCTTCAGGAAGAAAGGGGAAACTCTTCAGGCAGAAAGAATTTTCCTCTAGTACTTGAATGAAATTGAATAATGTTTTTTATTTAAATACTTCAGTTCAGTTTGCAGAACACAGTAATTTGTGCCACTTATTTAGATTATATATACCTCTCACATTTTTTCTATATTTATATGATACATATACATATGTGGATGTGTGTGTATATGTATATAAAAATATTTTTTAAATGTTGCATTCTCAGTCATCATCCTCCTTCTTTGCATCAGCACCACACAACTCCTTAGTCTCCAGGCACAGTCTTTCATTATATCAGAATCTTTAACTTTACACTTACTTCAATTAATAGACTGTTTATAACATTTGGTGGAGAAAGAATAATTATTATAATTGCTCAAAATATGCCAATTATACACAGTTACATAAAATAATTTTCACTTCAGTATCAAAAGCCCTCTGATACAATCTGTCAACTCCATTCATTTACATTACCATAATTCTGATTGGCCACCCACAAATATTACTATATCCTTTTAATTCTGGTCTCCAGCAAGGAGTTATGATTAAATGAATTATACATGTAAAATGATACTTAAACAATCATCTATCAACTACTGGGTAACTGAAGAATAGGTATACTTAGCATTTAAATTTTTTCTTTTTTATTAACATTGTAATTTCTCAGGTTTCTTAAAGGAAATTAACCGTTTTAATTCGTTTTCTTGATTTTATATTAAAAACACACACCTTCCCAGAAAAAAAGCTAACTCAGGTGTCTGTTGAGAGAATCCTGAGCAGAGGCCTAGAGAAGAGTATTTTTTCTCCTCTTCCAGTGATTCTGTCACGCTCGTGAAGCATGCAGCATGAAGCTAGGGATGAAAATACTGTATAAAAAGTTCCCTGTCATGCATTTCATTTCATCAATGTACACTTGCAGCAATTTATGACTTTAAGTTCCCATGCCATACTAAGTTGTATTTTAAGCACCGATTTGAGCAAGACACTCAGGGGGTTCTGAACCTCGCTTGATGCAAGGAGATCAACATGCACTGGAGAAGATGGGAAATGGAAAACTACAGAAGAACCATAGACACCACTTCTCCACCGGAACAGGCTGGGTAGCAGGGCCACAGCACTTTGGATGCAGAAGTAAAGCTTGGACATTGCCTAGGAAAAGTGCATGAACAGAGGAGAATAGAAGCAATTGCTAAGGAATAAAGCTCTCAAAAGACAAGGACACAGAGGTAAGAAAACAAGACTGTGGCAGCTGGGGATTTTCTGACCAGCTCTAAGAAGATTGTCAGTAAAGCCAGAGGAGAGCAGTACTTGCTTTGATTCCTCTTGTTCAGAGCGATCTCCTAGTTTTATAGAAATGTACCCGGAAGCTAACTGCAAGTCTATAACCATAGGGGAAGACAAAATTAGAAGCAGTTATACAAGTAATGAAAGGGCAAGAAATGAAGTACTTTCATGGATTTAAAACCAGAAGAAATGAGTAAGAAATAGTAAATTAGTGACATCATAAGAGTAAAACTAGCATGGTACCATTTGAGCGAGGCTGAAAGCAGGATATAATAAAAATACATTTACCAATTAACTAGAGACACTTAATAGCATGGTGATAGCCTGTACTATAAATGATCTTTAAAAGCATAACAGTAAAATTTAATAATTGGACAGCATATTAGATTCATTTCAGAACGATGTATGCTGGAAGGAATGAACTAAAAAGCCCTAAATCAGATAAAGAAATTAGGAAATACTGGAGAGAGTTCCAAGATAACACATACTGAATATGCGCTAATCACGAAAAGTAGAGTTGTTAGGAGGAACTTAGCAAGCAAAAGCAAGTATTTGGTGTTGTGTCAGAATGACAAAAGTGTTTTAAAAATGAGGAATGAAGTTCAGTAATTGTACCTGTAAGATTAAATCCTAAACTAAAAAGATATAAACATCAGTCTCCAGGACTTGAGATGTGAGACAAGGACTAGCTCCGTAGCCTTAACAAGGATACTTAGTAATTGTCTTAGTAAAGATAATAGCCTGATTCCTCAGATAGTTATTCCTTATTTAAGACAAAACCACTCCATAAGGTAAATTGTTGATTTGATCCAGTAGAGCCACAGTGTTTTACAGTAACCAACCATGTTCTATCCATCTGGGTGTCATCTAACTCATTCCTTCATTGTGGAACTCGGAAAAAGATAATTAAGAGGCATTTTGAATTAGAAAATATAGCATAATAGTACTCTCCTGACATTTTGAAATCAAACTCTTAGGCCAGAGGTAGGCAACTTGACTGAAATGCTCTTATGGGAATAACAAAAATCACTGTAGAGTTTACAACTAAATTAGAATGCTATAAATGACTACACCTTGCAAGCCACAGTTATACAGCCCTGCTTTATCTAGCATAAATACAGGCTCCTGCTGAAGGGAGCAAGAACAAATGATTAGGGATACAGAGGAGGAACCACTTATTGTGGTTAACAGATGAAATGAAATTTATGCCCAATTAAAGATTGTCTAATTTAATACCAAAAAGGAATAACTGGATCCACTAAAGGATTTTAATTAAATACATCTGATTTATCTCACAGTAACAAAACAACAGGCTACGTGTTTGACTACGATGCCATTTGCTAAAAACTAAACATATGATTTTTCCTATATCAAACTACTGCATAAATCAGGCAACATCTTTCTTCAAAGACTACACCTTATTACAATGAAAGATATGTTATTAAAAACTGTCAGCACAAAAAAGTTGTACTCGTTTCTTTTAAAAGGACAGTTTAAGGAACATAAGTCTTTTCTATCAGCAGGTTAAAATGGCTGATTTAGGAAAACAGAAAATAAACTTTTGAAACCCTTCTCTCTGCTCTTTAAAAAACAAACCGGGACTGACCTCAAAAGCACTGATCTGAGTGGCAGAAATAACTCATGAAAAACATCACCAACTGTGTTCACGTATGGACAGAGCTCCTGCCATACACACTCTCTATGGACAGAGAAGAATATGTCCACTATAAACCCTAAGCCTGGAGTATGACGTGAAATTTTTTAAATGTTTTTTCCATTAAGATTTCTTCCTCTCACAGTCTTACCTTCCTTAACACGATAAAGCATCGTCAGTGTGTCATCACTGGTCAAAGCAGTAACATGTAGGTTATTTACTGTTGGCACTTGGTCAGCAAGAGCTGTCAGTTCATGAAAGTGTGTAGCAAACATACAGAACGCACAGATTTTGCTAGCGATGTATTCTGAAATAGCCCATGCTAAGCCAAAGCCATCGTAGGTAGAAGTTCCTCTTCCCAGTTCATCAATGATTATCAAGGAGTTTTCAGATGCTGTCCTAAAAACATAAGAACATTTTATAACATTTGAGAACGGCATGAACTCAGGATATTGGAGTACAAGTTACGTTGCAGAGGCATAGCATAAAAGAAGCAAAAGACCTTTCCTATTTACATGAAAGGAAATCTTAAATGCATCTTTCTTAGAGCACCTCCTTTCCCATCAACCCCAAGCAATAAAATCATATAAGCACAGGACTTACCTAAGGATTGACGCCGTTTCTAACATTTCAGCCATGAAAGTAGACACTCCTTTCAGCTGGCTGTCTCCAGCTCCCACTCGAGCCAGGATACAATCCACAATGGTTATTTCTGCAGAGTCGCAAGGTACAAAACACCCAATTTGGGCCATAAGAACAATCACCCCTGTCTGTCGGATGTATGTTGATTTTCCCCCCATGTTAGGGCCTAAACAAGAAATTTTGCAGATGAATTAAAAAACCATCATCTTTCACAATTCAACAATTCTTTTAAAGGAGAACAGGCTCTATTTTAAAACAAAGAACGTTTAAATTTATTACTCTCTTGCCAGGAAAGAGTAGCAGACTTGTCTACCAGGTGCAACAAGTAGCTCCACTATTAATAAGGCCTGCTTGTATGTCTTACTGAATGCTGCTTTTTTGAAAGAAAGGTGATCAGACAGGGGGGCTTCATAAGTTTTGTGACTTTTCAGAAGTATAAGCAGTCAAAAACACATGTCAATACCTAAAACTAATAAGCCTTAAATTACAAGTCATCAGTATTGCTCCTAAGAATGAAAATAATTTGCTTTTGCCTCAAACAACAATTGCAATTTGTCTGTAAAAATGAAATAGCTTAGTTACAGCTTGGGTACAAGCTAACGGGTGATTTAAATTACAATCTAAAGGGATTCTGAATTAGCAAAAACAGATATTAAGAAGTTAATTTTAACTGAAGTACAAATGAAATAAAAAGTACTTTCCAGAAAATGCATCATTAAAATCAATTTTATGCTTTTGCTAACCACAAAAATAGTGTGTTGCCATGTATTTCTTCAGATTTTTAGTTTCTCTTTTTGATTATGTTAGAAGTGTTCATTAATCATTCTCTAATTTCAGATCTTTGCTACTTAGAATGTATGTCAAGTACATCTGGATGGAAATTAAAAGTCAATTAAATGTATAAACACTAAAAATGTTTTCCTGTGTAGTAAAATTATCTTAATTACACCCAAGAGTAAGGGGGGAAAAAAAAAAAAAGGGTACAGTCATTAAAACATGTTTTGCATTTAAAATCAACTGTAACACTAAACAAAGAAAACATTAACAAAGAGGCTGCTTAAAACCTTGCCTACAGAAGGTGCCTATGCAGCTACAGTACAATTGTTGTCTAGTGGAATTTTCCAGATCACTTAAGCGGGTTCAGGTTCTCCAGCTGCTGAGGTTGCCTGGCTTGTGGAGTTACATTCACTAAGGGGAAGAATACATATATTAAGGAAGGACTAGCTTCTTATTTCCTAGTGTCCTAGCAGCCTCTCTCTTCTTCCCAAATGACTATTTCTATATTAGTGATCGCCTTCTCCAAACAGTGTACTGTAACTACAATCATAACAACTGATTCCATGACATTAGTTCGGAAGATGACAAAAACATCTGTATGTGCGTAAGCATGTATAATATCCATTATCAAAGGAAACATTTCACAAGAACATTGTGGACACTTTTTTTTTATATAAGGAACAACAATAGCTTATACATATCCTCCCTTCTTTTCCAGAGCTAAATCTTATCCCCTTACAGAAAGATGAATAACTTGCTAGCTGCTCACCCTTTGTTGATTAGATAAATTGCTTTGACAGAGTTTTATCAGGTTGTTGGTTTGTTTACTTCTTTTTTTTTGTTTGGGTTTTTTTTTTGTTTTATAAATACAGTATTATTGGAAATATTTAAGACATTTAAAACATAAATAACAAATGAAAAAGAGAACAGAAGCTTTTACCAGTAATAATGTGGAACATCTGCTTGCCCTTCTCAAACGTAACATCATTGGGGATGAAGGCCACCTCATCTTGCACTTCAATGCAAGGATGTCTGGCAGCTTTCAGCACAATCCTTCCTTGTCCCTTTTCCAGAATGACAGGACGGACATACGGCACTGGTGCTCCATTTGACACATGAGCAAAACTTACAATTGCATCTAACTGAGCTATCACATCATTCATTGTCTGTATTGGTTCTGCATAACCTGTTTTTTATTAGAGAGATACACAAATTCAACACAGTTAGAATTTTTTTTGTTCTTGCTGAAAAGATATCTTAAAACTTATATTGAGCCCATAAAACTAATTCATCCGCATTAAAAGACAATTTTGTTCAAGACAGCAGTCACTTTCTGTGAGAGTCTGAGATGTAATCCTAAAGTTTCCATGCTCTGACTACAAAGGGGACTTCTATTCAGACTAAGAAAAGGAGGAGGTAAGGCCATGATGATTGTTTTGCCTTAACACTAAACAACAAGAAACAGCTTATCTTAGTACAGAATGGCAAATACTCACAGTGGCAAGATGGTTGGAAATCCAGTAAGTTTCTTTCCTCAGTAATAGGCTGCATTTTGATGCTCATGCAAGCAGAGACAATAGAGACACAGCAACCACTTCTGTTTATATGAATGATGGCATGGACAGGTCTGTAAGATACAGTCCCTGTGACACCAGGCAACTAGACTAGATGGCCCAGGATGCCCAGTACCAGTTTTTAAGTTTTGGTGTTTGGGCTTTTTTCAGTGAGAGGGAAGAGGGACAAGAGTCTACAAAGGTAAACCATCTAACACCTGCAAACGGGATGCATGTGTCAGAAGTGGTGAGCAGAGACCTGCAGTCTCTGTCCTGCCTGTACAAAGTATGTTTATTATTCTAACATCATCTCTTGAACTGGCTAGGTATAGATCACTAAGAAGTCACTTTCTTTCAACAATTACACACATAATCTGATCTTCTTCATTAAACTGGCTCCACTTGGGAAGAAAAATGCCTTTTAAATACACATACACACTTGTAAGTCTATGACTGCACGCCACAGATGCTTTAAGCAGCAGCGAAAGAGTTTCTTAAACATACTAGATATTTACAGATGACATATTGAAGCTAATCCCACTATATAGTACCTAATTAGCTTTCCACATAAATATACAAACCTTAGTATGCTACACACAAAAACCACCATTTGAAAATTACCAAGACACACAAAAAAAAAATATCTAATAAGCTACTGATTTTGCAATATACTGGCAAATTCCTTATCATAACAGGTCAAAGCTTATGAAGATTTCCACTGCAACTTAATACACACTCAAATATATTAACACATCAACTTAAAAAGTGCTTTTTAATCTTTAATACATTTACCCTTAGCATAATATTAATTAGTGCTTTCATTTTCCACTTCTCTCTTTCAAAGAACTAAGATTTGTTCTGCTGGAACTAGTGCCTTGGGGAGAGGTAATACTTAACAGAATCCTCCAGCCCAAATTCCCTGATGTCTCTTCTCCTTTTAGTAAAGAATGCCCTGTAAGTAAGCAATCTTGGAGCAAAATATATGGAGATTAATTAGGAAAACAATAACTTTTTAATTGTACCATATAAGTGATACCTTATATAATAACTTGATCTTATATTGCATACCAGCATTCTTTCTTCACCATCCTTCAGAGATTTCAGGTCCCACTCCCCCAGTTCTCTGTTGTGCTCTACCTCTTCTGCCTTCTACTTCATCTGCTATTTGGGTGGGGATGCCCGCAGTCAGGGAGGTAGGTGAATATGCCTTTATGGGCATGTTTTTGTCCCTTTTATGGATTTAGTATTTGCATACACTCCCCATCACTGCACATTTGCAGCAATGCCAGGAAAAGGTCTGACCATAGAAAGCAACATATTTCAAACTGTCAACGGATGTTTAAAAGTCAAACCTCAGTTTTCACACTAATACTTTGGGGAACATGACAGTTTTTCTCCACAGAAAAACCTACAAATAACCCAGGATTTCAGACTGCCATACACACCAACATTGAGATATTCACCTGAAGCAATGTTAATGATTTCCTTAACAATTGCATCCTGAGCCTCTTCATACTCTTCTCTGTTCTTTATATATTCGTCATTGACGGAGCTCAGTTTGCTGTCAACAAAACCACAATATTTAGAAGCTGTAATGTTCAGATGTCTTCACTGCTACAATGTCAAACTTCTGGCCTCCTCATCTATGAGTCAATATCGGTGGTCTCCCCCTGTTTTAACAGCAAGGTTCAGCACAAGGACCACAAAACAACTAATCCACAATTAATCCACACCAGGATATCAGTAAGATTAATTCCAAGTTGAAGATCACCCACAAGGGCCAAACCAGCAATTCCAGCATCTCTGAACCCAGCATTATTTAAAATCTTACAGTAGTTGTTTGTTGCAGACACACTATGTGATAAGGACTTGCTCTTAAAGATGAATTTCTGGCCATTTTGCAACAAAATGTGGCATGTTATAGAACTGGTAGAAGAGAATTGCTGCTAAGCAACTGTTTAATAGTCCTACAACAGGCTTATCAGAGCTGAAGGCATTGACCTCTTCATTTAGAAAAAAATCTCTGAACTACAGTCACTAAGAACAGGTTCTAATCTTCAAAATAAGGTAAGCTGAAATCAAGAGAGAGTTTACACAAGCATTTATTCTTCAAAGCTCACCTCCAAACATGGAGCAGAGTCTGCAGGACTGAATATGAAACACACCCAAGTAGTGCACCCAGACTATAAGGAGAAGTCAGCCTTGTGCTTCTAGTACTGTCTACAGAATCAATTAAAAGTTAACTAAGCACAGAGAAGTCTGTTTTATTAGTGATCCATGGGCTTCTTTCCCTAATGGAAAGTAATAGATAACACTTACAGTAAAGGTTCTAAGTACCATCTTCTCAGTTACAGAAAAGCCTAAATTCACCATTACATTTAGATTCACAACATATCTAGAACAAAAAAAAAAGCTGTTTTAAACTTCAGGGATGTTTTGAAAAAATATCCTCTGAGTAAACGTTAAAATAAAATGCAATTAAGCTTTACACTTTGTTCATTCAAGTAAATTGGTGCAATATACACCAACATATTGGTTGGCGTGAACCAACACATTTGTCTTCCTTTTCAAAGCATAGAATTTATTACTTATGAAAGTGAGTTATTAACAAAAACAGTCACTATTAGTAATAGCACTGGCTTGAAACAAACCTTGCCCTGTAGGCAGTGCTCCTCATACATGTCTGTCAATCAAGATCTCACTCAATAAACTCACTTCTCTGATGCTAACTCCAGCAGGAACTGTTACACCTAAAGCGACAGCAGCATGGTTTGTCTGAAACAGACTGCATGATATATTAATCTCTGCTATTTTTACCCTTCCGTATGGAATACATGCAGGAGACTTAAAGACTACTTTTGTCCTGGACCTGCCACTGACAGACAAAGAGGAACTTGTCAGGAGGTTGAAGTCCATTTAGTGGCTGACTATTAGCAGCATTTCTCTGGGCTGATACTATTTATGCCGTAACCTGAATGATGGGACTGAATGCACACTCTAATGCACTCTCAGCAAGGTTGTGAACAATATCACACTAAGGAGACCTGTCAGCATGCTGGAGGACAGGGCTGCCATTCACTGGGATACCTACAGACTAGAGAAATATGTGGACAAGAATTTCAACACAGGCAGATGCAAAGTCCTGCACCTTAGATGAAATAACTCCACGCAACAGTACAGACTGGGGTCCAAATGGCTGTGAAACAGCTATTCATAAAAGAGTTGGGACCCAGTGGACAAGAAGCTGAACACGAGCCAGCAGCATGCCCCTGAAGCACAGAAGGCCAAGCATGTGCTGGCTGCACTAGCAAGAGTGTAGCCAGCATGTCAAAGGAAGTGATTCTTCCCTTCTTTCAGCACTTGTTAGATCCCGTCTGCAGTGCTGTCTCCAGTTTTGTCTTCCCAGTGTAAGAGAGACATCAAACCTGGCGCAGATGGCCACCACAAAGATTTGGAGCTGGAGCACATGGCATAGAAGGACAGGCTGAGAGAATCTGAAGTCAGCCTGGAGAGGAGAGGCACAGATTCTTCTTGAAGATGCATGGCAAAATAATTAAATACTAAAAACCTAAGCTTCTGCAAGCAAACTTCTCATCAGATTTGATTAGGAACGTTTTCACAAAGAGTGGTTCAGCACTGGAACTTTCTGCCCCACCAGGCTGTGAAGGATGCTTAGAGGATGGGCACCTGGGTAAGGCCTTGAGCTTACTCATCTCCCTTTGAGATAGGATGTAATTTCCAAGGTGACTCTGCTTTGAGTGAGGGGTTAGATCAATTAACCTCAAGAGATGGCCTTCAACCTAAACTACTGATTCTGCATACGCCACTTTCTATTTTGATTGCTCTGTATAAAAACAATCAAGTACAGAAAGAGAGATACCTGATGATTGAGGTAGCCCTTGCTCTTCTAAAATGCTCTAGAAGAGCTAAAAATTCCACAAAAGGTCAGCCAATTTTGCATGGCTGACCTGTGACAGAACTGCTGTCCCGAAACAGCATCAATGCAATCAGCCTGAATATTGACAAATTTAAATAGCTTAATTTATAGAGCCACAGAATGGAAATCCAATACATAGGACCAACAGAAATTACAGTGTAATTTGGAACAACAACAACAAAAAAAAGGTAATCACCTACAAAACTGCTGCATGCCATATTTGGTGATAAACATAAATAGCTCTTTTCCTATTTCAGCTTATGAAAGTGTCTGTATAAACACTCATGGTGAATTCAATTGTGCTACTAGGTGCAGCTAAAACAGAGAAATTGGCCTAAGTCAAAGGACTAAAAATAACTAACAGTTGGCAAAGTAAATGAGGAATGCAGCTTTTAACAGAAATTGTATGACTACTCCTCCCCTCATGCCAGTCTTGCTCAATATCTCAAATCTGTGAGCCAATTTAAAAGGTGAAAATGCAGCCATTCAAGTTGAAGGGAAACCAGTTTATCAGCATAAAGAAAGGAACAATTTTGTTTCTTTCATAACAGGTTTGAAAAACTACCAAGATGATCTCATACCTGTTAGTAAATTTCACACCATTCTTCTGTGTATCAACTATTCCATATTTTGAATTGTTACGGAGAACTTTTTCCTCCTTGCAAGTTATTCGAAAGTGATGTCCAAACTGTGAATTGGTCTCCAGTTTGATACTTTTGCCAGCTTCCAAACCTTTTGGATGAAAAGAAAGAAAAAAGAAAACCACTGTATTATAAAAAGTCCTGCAGCTTGTGCTATTTCTGCTCACTAATCCCGTTTGTGTGATGCAGCCTCTCTCAGATACGCTGTTCAGTATACTTGCTTTGTTTCTGTACAGGTATGAGAAATACCCAGACCTAACAGAAGTTTACTGATTCATTCTCTGCTGTTACTTTGATATGCTCTCAAACTGCATATTCAAATCAGGTTCACTATTACTGTATTCCTACATATTCTCCAGAAGTGTGAAAAATGTTCATAGCACACTGCAAGGACATTCTTGTAGTCTCGTGATTCTTTTACCAATACATGCTTCCACTGGTGAGATTTCTCATTCCATCTCTACAGAATCTTGTATTTCCTTCTTTTCATCCAGGTATCTTGTTTACACTAAAAAAAATAAAGACTAAAAAATACATAAGGCCTTAAAGGTATAACCTAAAATAACTATGGTGTTGCCAGTTTTCCTTGCCATATTTGCATTAAAAATTGATTAATTTTTTTTTTTTTAAGTTGCTTTTTGAATGCCCGATTCATCAGCTACATATGGATCTTCTTCTGTAGGATGATCAATTCTTTAAATGTCTCATTTGCTTACACATTACATTTTGCAAAGAGCTTAAAGAGAAAACTAGCATGTCCTGAATGGATACTCAGGAGAATGCACGGGGTGGGGGCGGGGGAGAAGTTTCAATGCATGTCCTCAAAGGATGTAAAATAGAACTAGGCTTAGCCAAGAGTTAGAGGAGTCACATCTACAAAATGAATCCTGCAGTATCTTGCAACATACGTGACAATTTCTGAAATATTCTGGAATGCCATCCTTAAAAAAAAAAAGGCCAAGTTATAAACCAAAAATCACTCAGTTTTCAACAGATTGTACTGTGACAACTAAAGTCATTCCAAACTACTAATAAAATAATACAAACATCCCTTAACTCCTCTATACAAGTTTTCATCAGTTGATCTCAAAGCATTTTACAAAGAAGAATAAAAGGTAGTTTCATACTCTACCTAGTTCTTTGGCTGCAGTCTTTAAAAAGGATTGCATTTTTTCTTCCAGTTCATTCATCTTCTCTCTTAATTCTGTCAAATTTGGATCAAAAGAAGCCTTGACAAGAAATTCATGATTCTCTACCTAGGGAAAAATAACAAGAAAAAATTCAGACAAATATACGCAGTAAAAAAAAAAGAATCAACTCTCTGATCATACACGGTAAAATGAATTTACTTAATCATTTATACAATTTGTTTTTAATATATATAATTTTGTAATGCAATGCTGTTTGTGACAATTCATATCTGATACAACTACAAAACAAATACGTCTCAAATATTTGTTTTCTCAAATAATATACTTATAAAAGCAAAATATGGCAATGTAACAGACTCCTTTATTTTGGAAGGGATTTATCTGCACATTTATTTGCATACAAATAACTAAGTAGTAGGCAGGAAAAAAATGGAAGTCAGAGGAAACAAAATTGTTATGTACATAATCTACATGCTAGCTTGGACTTACGTAGCTAATCAAGACAGAGTGTAAAAGGATGGGGCATTTCAAAACAAGAAGTCTTTGGAAATAGAAGTTTCTGAAACAGTAATTCCTGGCCAAAGCACACTTAGGAGGTTATAGAAGGAGTCTACATAATATCACCAAAAATCCTACCCAATATCAACTCTATTATTTTGAGTTGAAAAGCATACACATTTCCTTCCAAGCTAAACATTTTCAGAGGTACAGATGAAGTAAGTTGTATTTCATCTTCTTCCTCTCTCTTCCCATGCTTTCATTGCCTGGTGTGTGTTTCTGATGACCTTACAAGTCTCAAGTTTAATTTGCAAGTACAACTTGTAACTGCTAAATAAAAGAAACTGGAGTTTTAATATACAAGCTTTTATAATCAACAAAATATTAGCACTCTTGTCCAATATGGGAACTAAGCACCAGCTTCATATTAGTAATATATTTAATCTAATTAAGTTAAAAAAAACAAACAAAACTAACACTTTCATGAACCTTCCTCTAGCTGTGAATTATCTGCAAAGTTGTACACAAAGCAGCTGCAAATACTTTGCAAAACACACCAGAAGAAGATGGTGGTTTACATACAATTTCACTTTTACCCACAAGCATATGTTAGCAAGAGGAGGAAGGAAAAGGGGACAGGGAGGTTCACAGTTCCTTTACTCCTTTCCAGACAATAAAATTATCACTCCAGAAAGCACTGAGCAACAGGAACTATAACTGCAAGAACCACTACATATATCTTGTTCTGCTAAGCACAAAAAGCACTTCAGCTCTGCAGTGCATCAAAACAATCATAAAAGCATTAGACTGAAGACTCCCAGGTTTGGCAGCAACTTAGAACAAAGACCTGGGAACACAATCTGGAGGTGAAAGCCACAGGGCTTATACATTTCAAATCTGGAACGGGGGGAACAAGTAAATTATCATGAAGAAACCGCATAGCATACTGTATGTTCAAAGGATGGCTACTTTATTCTGAAAATTATCTTCTCACAACAGGTAATTTGATCTTCCACAGAAGTTGCATCATGAAAACTGAACCACTGGTGCTTATTTTCTCTGCAATTACCAGCACTGCAAGGCATTACACTGAGCCTGACCTTTTGGTTCCAGTTGTGCTGTGTACAAACACACTGCAGTAGCAAAGTTCTCCAGTGGCTTAACCAGGATGTGGACTCCACAAAATAATGGATTATGAGATTTTAGAGGACCACCTTGAAACTCAGAGGCATTAAGAAAGGGGTATGAACAAATTCATTCCCTGTTAGGTCCCTGTTGATAGGCCTGCTCCTCCCGTTCCCTTAATAATTCTGCTAAAAGAACAGCAACAAACACTGATGACAGAGTATAGAGCAGAAAATACCATTTCTGGCTTTGCAGATCCTGGATCTGAAACAGAATCTGCAAAGGCTGGGGTGAAAACATGAACCCTTGTCACAGCCGGCTTCATAAGACAACCAACATAGTTAAGTGAAAAGTAATTTTGTTTCACAGCTTCAAAGAACTATTTGAAGCCTGGAATAAACTCTCAAACTCAGGAGAAGGAAGGTAACATTCCCAAGGACCCATAGCACTCCAGCAGCCCCAGCAGGGCACCCAGACTGGCTGTTGGCTCTAGCCTTCACCCAGGCTGCCATGTCAGAGAGGCTGATCAGAACCGAAGTCATGTCCTGCACTTCCACCCTTCAGGGCCTCCTCGCTGCAGACAAGCTTTAGTTTCACTGCAAGCACCATGGGTGGCTAGAGCTTATAATGCAAAAAAAAGTTATGTTACTGCCTCACCCACCACTCAGTCTTGCGGTCATGGAGATGGAGTTAGTTTTCACGTGCTTATTGCTAACTCCATTACAGCTCCAACAGACCCGTGATGACAAATAAACCCAGAGGCCGCTAGTGTGAAAGAAATAAATCCCAAACTGCTGTAAAGTTTCAGGACAGGAGCATTGAAGTAAGATTACTTCAGCTTCAGTTTACATTAATAGTCTGAGTTAGAGACTCTAGCAGTTCAAGAACCAGTTCATAGCAGACAAGGCATACCAGCCCAGTGGCTTTTCCAGGTGTAGACACCAAGTCTTTAGGACATCCAGCAGCCTATATCCCATTACCTCAGCCTGAAAATCTGAATTTTAAAATGTGTAATATCCAGGTTTGAAAACAGCTTCTAATATATGCGCTACCCACTCCAACTATTATAGGGCAGCTCCTTCCTCATTCAGGCCTTGTGAAGTAACTCTTAGCCGGTGACAAATAAAACTGCTCCATCTGACTGCAGTCTCCAAGTGATAAAAATTAAATTAGAAGTTCAGCTAAACTGCTAAGGAAGTAAAATTATTATGGTTTACTAAAAATATTAAAAACTAGTGCTACTAATTAATATATAAAAACATCAAACACCCACAACTATATCCCCCTTTAACGTTTTTCTCAAGCTGTGCTCCTCCTACAGCAGCATCTCAGCCATAATTGGGTAAGCCACTGAAAGTAAGCTTTTGCTTTTCTCTTCCACAGCCCCCAGTGTGAACATCGCCAACAATATGGCAGGACAAGTATTAACGGGAAAGTAGTAGCTGAGCTCTTGGTGCTTTTTACCTAACAAATCTACCATCAGTTACGGTCCAGTAATGTTACCTCTCACCAGAAAAACTGAAGGAGATACCAGTGAACCTAGCTCACTCTCCTCCCATCTCCTCAAAAGAAGACTAAAAAGACTTATAATCATTGTGACATTTCACCGACGTATTCATCGCTAAAACATACTTAAGTCTAAATTACAACTCAGTACAGAAATCCTAAATCTGCTTCAGAGACTAAGGACTGCAACAGATGTGCAATAGATTGGTCTGAACGCTCTTGCTACCACCTTCACTCTTGATATATAACCTTTTACTGGCAAGAGTCATGCAAAGGGTTTTAATGAAAGCAAATCCCTTAATACAATATGAATAAGAAGCAGCTAGACATTCCCTTTTGTTCTACTAAATATATTGCTTTTTTTTTTTAGTGTCAGTTTTTTCTCAGAGCTACTCTGAAGTGACTGTTCAAAGTATAAAATATTTAATGTGGTAAGCAGCAGACTAACGTCACGGCACTGACAACACTTTCATACCTGCATATGTTCACTTACATGAAACAAGACCCAAGTGAGTCACATTTCCAAGGGGTGCTCAAATGAATGAGGTGATAGCAAATAATTTGCAGACTCTGGGACTATGCTGAGCTAGTTAGCTAATCTGAAAAACAAGTCCTTCAGTAAAGGGCTGTGCTCTTAATACGCAAACCAAAATACTATACACCAAAATGCTAACAAACTTTGCAGTTGCCCTGACTTGAGGAGGAGGTTGGAGTAGACTGTTTTTCAAAGGCCCCTTACGAATCTGTGAAAGACAGGAATGGAAGTGACAGTTTTTCAACTTTTATTACAGATAGGTAAATGAATAACCACATCCCACACTTCCTGAACTTAGATCTTCCTTTTTATATTAGAATGGATTATCGACATAATATAGTTGCTATGACAACCTATCCTTCAATCACACTCAGAACAGAGCTGTGTATTTTGTTTGAACTCCCTAAAAATCTACAAGGAATTTCAGGTCAAAGTTCAAGTTTTAACATTCATACAGACAAGATTTATTCTTCTAGTAAAACTAGTACTGCCTTAACTATAGCCATTTTCCAGTATCTTTAAGGGGATAAAAACCAAATCCAACACACTGGATTCTATGGGACTCGATTAGAAATAACTGACTTGTTAGTCTCTCTAGAAGGACAACAAAACATTTTAAAAGTAGAAGCTGAAAAGTAATTTGAAGAGTTGGACTATGAAGGGTGAAGGCTTAGAACAGCTGTTAGTTTTAAAGAAAACAGAGTCCCAGGGCATACAAACTGCATCAACAGATGGTCTGTAACTAGTAAAAAGCTATAAATTTCTTCATTAGCATATATCACAAATTACAGCAACATGTCAATCAAACAGTCTTTCCTTAAACACTAAAATGCAGTTGATGAATGCATACACAATACAAAGAGATAAAAAGCAGTGCTTCTGCCTTTGGAGAAAAATATACATGTTCAAAATTTTAAAGCGCTTGCACTTTTCAGAAGTTCAACACCTTGCCCTTACTACCATGCCTGGCACATGGTTAGGTAGATCTCGTATTTCTACCATCAGCTGAGATTGACACTTATGACAACCCTAAAAGCCTCCCAAGTTTTCCAAAATGATTGAAATATCTTATTGAGAAAGGAACATTAAATATGTTTGTAACCAAGCACATACATTTCAAAATGCATCTCACCAATTCTCTAAGCAATATAATGGTAAATAATTATGTACAAAACTCACTAAAAACCTTGGCATTGTTTCACCCAGTTAAGCAACAGTTCATGTTTTTGCCTAAGTGTTCAATGTTAAACAAGACCACATCAGTCATTTATACTCATCCCTTCTCTTTTCCACTACAGATTTAAGGAGAAGGAATGTTCCTTCCAGCTTTCTTTGGCCCATTTTTCCTCTGAAAAAAATGGCAGTTTTCCCTTGCAAGCATATCCTATCCACAGTAATATTTTATAAGCAAGCGTAAATGCAAGGCTAAGATAATCGTAGTAGTTTTCTCTCCAGTGTGAAATGTCTTTACACTGGAAAGTAAAGTCAGTCTGTATACCTAGATCAATCATTTTTCAGAGAGGCAAACTGTTAGTTATGAAGACTTAATCCCACCAAACAGAACCAAGTCTAATGAACATTACAGAAGTAAAGAAATATGTAATAAATATATTCTGGCTACATTCTAGATTTGAGACATATCGCTGTAACTTTGAAAATATGAAGAAGTAGAAAAGTGACAAAATAACTTCCTCACTTTTAACACTGATGATGTTTTTAAAAAATAGTTTCAGGTCCACAGCATCCATGTACCCAAAGTATTTTTCCATTGGCTAGAATATTTCAGACAGTGGGTGAATATCCTCTTGATATTCAACTGCTATACTACTACCAGACCACATATATTCCACAGCTAAACTATCACCAACTATCACCAACTTAATATAGATTATCAATTAAATTTAGTGTCTGTAGAGCAGATTGTAAAGTTCAATAAGAAACTTTAATTGCTAAGTAAACCCCCTCCCACACACCAGTCCCTACCTTATCCATGTCCAATGTTGTTTCTATCATCTCCAGAAACTTTGAGAAGTCAGAGTAGATATCATTAAGAGGTGTTATAAACACTGCCAACAACAACATCTGGTGAGCTCCTGTTAAGAACAAACAAGAAAAATTATCATTCACAGAACCCCACAACTTCACCGGGATTCACTTTTCCAAGATAAACAGCACAACTATAGAGCTGGATAATTTTTACTAAGATTGGTTATGGTTATTTCACTGACACGTGTATCTTTTTCTAAAACTGGCATTATCCAATTTATATTCTGATTAAGCGTGTACCTATTCTGTCACCTTTGTTCATATCTGGTGGTATTAATTCCCTTCTACTAGGAATAAAACTGCAAACAACAGTTGGAAATCAAACCTGCTGACAGAACATTACCTATTCTTGCACATAGAAAGTTAAAATGGCTTTAGTAAAAATTGTATTCTACAGCAAGTAATTTTAAAAGACAGAAAGTGGAAGTCTCATCATCCATACTCAGTTTTTAATTTTTCTTAATTCAAAATTACAAAAAATTGGGAATATTTGGTAGGTTACAATACGGACCCAAACAGAAATTGTGGTGTATGTTTTTTCATTTTGCTTTCCTTACAAAAAGACCATCTACTCTAATCAGAACCGTAGAGTCACTGATCTTTCCACTGAACAGGAAGTCATCAAAATCAAATAAGTCTTTTCCAATGTATTTTGTTAGCACAGTTACTCTGTAGCACCAAGTATAACTGCATAGCACATATTGGTTGGAAGTCCACAGAACACTGTAAGCATCAAATGCAAAATGCAGTTCACAGTTAACTTGGCATGCACAGATATTGCTGCTTTTGTGAAAGATTTATTTCCTTCAGGCCTACAAATAAGCACCTATCTAACAGACAGCTGTGAAAACGTCCTGTCAGTAAATGAATGTTTATATCTTCACAGTCCCTGCAAGTCATGATTTAATCACATAAAGATTAGCATTATTGACTATATGATTCACACAAAATGCTTTAAAAAGAATCCAATACTATGAGCATATAGCCATTGGATTATGTGCAGAACTACGACATTTGCCTCCAATGTTTAAAGGCGAAGCTTTGCACATTAACAGAGAAATACAGAATTAAGCTCTGACTATTTCAGGGCCTCTCAATTTCTTACCAGGGTAGGGAAGAAGTTCTAATCTTTCCTAAGAAAAACTTCTGTACAAATTTATAAAAGTAACACAGTGATATGATTACTCAAGGGAATCTTTCTTCTCTCTCAGGACTGTAACTCAAGTACAAAGAAAAAGTTTGGTTTGTTTCCTTTTCCTCCTGTGTCTTTTTGCTTCCCCACTCCTCCAAGCTTTTAAAGTTATAGCTCTTAACTGATTAATATCTATTAATAAAGAAAAAAAAAAAAAATCACATGTTGTTGAGAGGTTTAATGAACCTGCAAACATGCAGTCTTCTGCTGACTAAAAATCTTCAAAACTAAGAGATATCTGAAATAAAAGTACAGCTTGCTTTTTATTCCAAATTTCTTTCTTGCTCTCTGTCATATCTTTTTTTTTCCCTCCCATAAGAAGACACATGTAAACCAACCCAGAAAATAAAAGAAGGCAGTAAAGAAGGAAGAGACCAAAGAACAGAAAAGAAGTTTTGTGTCCATTCTTCAGTTCCAAGTGCACCAGATGACAGAGGGCACGGCACAAGCAATGAAATGAGACCTTCATTATTCTTGAATTAATGAAAAACTACTGGGCTTGAACTTAAAAGTAGTGATTACAACTTCTTTTCTTGAGAGGAGTAAGCAGGAAAGTTACATGATACTATTTCATTATTGAAGTCTGAAGACTACATCTTCAGCCACCTTAGGAAGATGTCATATCCAAAAATTAGAAAATATTAATTTATTAAGTAAATAAAATACTAATATATTTACATATATTTATGATATGGTTCAAACTGGTACATTGCAGAACTGATTTACAGTTTCAGTCCAACTTCACATTCAGTATTCAACACTCGAAGGAAGTAAAATAGTGGCGTCAGTGAATACTGAGGATTTATAAAAGTTGTATACGTATGCTTTTCTTAAAAGCATAACACTTGGCATTAAGAATATATGAGCAAGAAACACCACTGAAAAACTCTAAACTAAACTGCAATTGTCTTGCACTTGCATTCATAAACTTATATAAAAGATCCATTGTTTAAAAAAAACAAACACTTTTGCACCTACCCAACATCATTAGCACGTAAGCTACCCATGGCAAGAAAGAATAATAGACCTTGTCAAAAGCAATAATAGATCTTGTCAAAAGCAGAGATGCACATTGATCACAAAGCCTATCTGCTCCCAGGTACAGTTTTTACTTTAAATCATAATTTACTTACTGAAGCACAGACAAATGTTTATTACATCTAGTAAAGGCTTTACTATTAATATGGTTTAAAATATATAGAAATTAAAATCAAGTACTGACCTTCAAACTTGAAACATTTATATAGGTAGTTTGGCAGCAAACAAAAGTATGAAAATTTACACTATTCTATCAAGTGAAAACAGATAAATCTCAACAACTAAACGCACTTAAACTAGCCATTTTGATGGTACAGAAGGTGTTAGAAAAAGTGATGAGGAAAGAACAAGAAGCAAAACTGAAGTTGGAATAAAATATAGCATGGGTTTACTAGAGGCGGATCACACCTGTACAGATAACTGACTGCCAAAGACAAAGGGAAATCTGTAGACCTAACCTAGGCTCTTCTAAAGCTTTTAATACGGTGTCTCATGGGATGCTAAGATGCAAGATTCATGATTATCAATGATCACAAGATAAAGAGACATCACCAACTTGCAAAAGATGAGTGAGTTGGAAAGACATTAGCAATACAGTTCCTCCAGGGCTTATACAAGCATTAGTCTTTTTAAGATGTGCTAATTAATGATATTAATGCACAAAAGAAGGCTGCTTATAAAATTCACTAATATATAAAATATGGAAGATATCCATAGAGGGAATTGGAACAAAATAAATCAAGAACATAACCTTGAAAACTGGACTAACAGAAATGAAGTAAAATTCATTCAGTAAGATGACACATTGATAGATAAATGAATTTCCACTCTGAGTAGGGGAATAATCAGCTGGAAATGACAAAGGATGGGAAACAGCCAAGTTTGATCAAAACGTATTTGTAACACATCAGTGCAACAGTCATGAAAGAACAATACTGGAACACACAACATGAAGTATTTCCAAAAGCTAGCCACTGTACACAACATGGTAAAAATACATCTGGAACCCAGCATACAATTCCTGTATCCTGCATATTTACAGGCTTAAAATAAAGAGTGTTGGTCTGAGATGAGAAGGAAGATGCTTCAGCGGCTCCTTTTAAGTACCTAGATTTTATGCCCCAGCAATCTGAGTAATGAATGACTTGATGACTCAGAGTCCTTTCCTGTCTTACATAGGATTTCTTATGTCTAAGAAATAAAAAAATCATCTTCACGCATTACTCCTTCTCCTCAGCTTTCATCATCCATAAAAACAAGCATCTCAGCAAAGCAAGACTTCATACTGCAGGAAAGGCAATCACTGCTGACCATTTCATGATGTAGTTGCCCTATCTCCCCATAGCCATTCATGAGAAAAAGTTCTGAAACTGGCAGATACGCAGAATTGTAAAAAAAATCTGACTTTCCATCTCTTAATTAGTTAAAAGATTTTGTAGAATCTTAAACAGGACAATTATCAGATCCAGTCTGAATTAGTTACATACATTTGAAATTACCAGACCACTCTTATACTTTAAACAAGGGCATACAACTGAAAAAAAAAACAAACAAAAAACAACAAAACCACATTTCATCTATTTTAAATTATCTAAGAGTTACTGCTGATAAATGTCCCACTAAGGTCGATTGATTCATGTGTAAAACAGCAAGGACTTTTTGCAGTCTATTAATTTTTCCTTATGGTGAGCTTAGCAGTTTGCCTTACACAGCTTGCTCCTCAAAACTTCTAAAAATTGAATTGTTTTTCTACCCTAATGCTATGACAGAGATCCAAATGACAACCAAAAAGAAGTAAAGACAGGAAGCATGCATTTTGAACCAATATCTCAGTTTAAGATTAAAATCCAAGAGCTCCATGCCAGGGCAAAACCAAGCACAGGCTGTTTGGAAAAGCCAAAGGGACATGACTGAGGTAGCTAAAGTGTGACATGGCTCTTAAAAAAAATAATTTAAAAAAAAAAATTGTATCTGCCAGTTCCTTCACAGTTTTAGATCTTAACTGCTTTTGGAAATAACAAGCTAGAAACTAAAAACTAATTCATTTTAAGATTAATATTTTAGAAGGTAAGTTTCATTACTTGAAGTAATAAAACTATAGTACACAAAAGTATAAGATATTGGGTAATATTACTATCTACTCAAATATAGGAAAGACATTTTTGTAACAATTTCAAAAATTATTTCTCTTTAAGGCTTTGATACTTGCTTTGTGCAAAGAGATTTTCAAACAAATTAATAGGCTTCTACAAAAATATGCTTTCTGACAGGCTAGGACTGCTACTGCTGTATTGAATCACTCCTCTGCTATGCTGGCACTAAACTTACTCTGTATTTTCTTGGTAACACACAGAAAAGGAAAAGAAATGGTAGCCTTTTGATTTTCTAGACTTGCTTGTCATAGCATTGAACTTCCTACTAATGAAGATCAGGATAAACCCTGCTATGTTACTCTTACCAAATACAAGAACATTACAATTTAAAAAAAAGGGGGGCAGAGGGGAACCATTCAAATTACACTAGTAATCCAATAATGCTAAAACTGGGGGGATTTTTTGTGTTTAATTACAACCCAAAGTGCCAAGTGTCTTTAAAAGGAACACAGCAATATTGTATGAATGGTTATCTTGTTTCTAAGAATATAATACACACACAATTGGTCAGGAATTCTTAGAGACAAGTCAACATCAAAGATTACCAGACTGTCACCCAACAGTTCAAGTATTTTAGCTACACATTAATAAACAATGCTTTCTCGTGTAAAGATTTGGCTATGTTTATTTTTAAGTATCCGACTGGTATTTCAGAATTCAAATGTCTTTAAGCTTTATTTTTGCAACAAAAGTATACGCAAGAAAAGTAATCTTTGGAAGTCTACACGCTATTTCTTTGCAACATCAATGCAGTATAAAACATTGAAAATAGACAAGGGTAGCATTACCTTCATGTTTTTCTAGTGCTTGTACAACATTAGGTAGTTGATTAATAGCCTGATACATTCGGTAACAGTCCTGTAAGTTTGCTGCCTGTCTCTGGAATTTCTTTGCCAGCCGGTTAAGATCTGGGAAGCGACGTAAGAGATCTTCTTGAAGGCACTGACGTAGTTCTGGATCCACCACAAAAGCTTCAACCAAATTCAACCTAAATAAGAAGTTCATAACAATGATTAGGATGGCATGGTCTATAACTCTTCTACGTCACTAATTAGAATGAAAACATTTATCCATCAGTTTCTATCTATCCTTTCTCTATGGCTGTATCCATTGGCCAACTTTCCTGATAAAAGAACAAATGAAACTAAGACAACACATGAGCTAAGAAAGCAAGAATATTTAGCCTCTGTCATGATTCTGTAGTTTTTAACAGTTAGGGTATCTAATGAACAGTATTGGAGTGAAATTGTTTCAAGTACAAATGCCAACATCTGTTCTGCAGATATGTCAAAGCTCAGAATCTACTCTGAGATTAATCCCTTCCTGGTACCACAAAAAAGTCATCCCGTAGTCTATAAAACAACAGATATTAAGTAGGAAAAACCCACACTACAGGAAAAAAAAAAACCTACTCTTTGCAGAGTTTAGCTGCCTGTGGTCAAAGGCAATATCAACACTGCAGCTGTCAATCCTGGATCACAGAATCAGAATCCTTAAAGCTGGAAAACACTCTGGACACTGACTACTCCAGTCCGTTTGCTCAAAGTAGGGTAAGCTAGAGCCAGCTGCCTACGACTGAGTCCAGTCACATTTTGCATATGTCCAAGGACGGTCCCCGTATCAACCCCTGGGATACACCACTAGTAACTGGCCTTCAGCTGGACTCCAGTCCTCTGATCACAATCCTTTGACTCTGGGAGTTGAGCTAGTTTTCAGTCCACCACACTTACCTAGTCCATACATGTAATAGGAGACAGTGACAAAAGCCTGCTGAAGTCAAGATTAAAAATATTCACTGCTCTTCCCTTATCCAATAACCTAGTCAATTTGTTGTTAGAAGACTATTAGGTTGGTCAGGCATGATTCTACCATTGTAAATCCATGCCAGCTACTTCCAGTCACCATCCTGCCCTTAGTATGTTTAGCAATGCTTTACACAATTATTTGCTCAATCACCGTCCCAAGGATGAAGATGAGGTTGTAATTCCCTGGATAGTCCTTTTTGCCCTTCTTGAGGACTGGAAGAAAGCACATGTCACTCCTATCTTCAGAAACCTCATTCAACCATCATGACCTTCCTGAGACAATCAAGATTGGTCCAACCATGACTCTGGCCAGCTACCTCAGCACTTCTGGGTGTATTCCTTGGGTCCCACAGACCTGTGTGTGTCCAGTTTGTTTAAATGCTTTCTAACCTGATCCTCCTCTAATGAGGCTGTGTCTTCTTCGCTCCAGGCTTTGCCACTGGTTTCAGGCGCTTGGGATTCCTGAAGGCAAATCTTACGAGTAAAGACCATTGTGAAGGGTAGTGTAAGAATGAGGTCTAAGAAGCCTTGTCTGGGGCCTCCTCACCTTCACTCAAGAGCTGCATTCAACCTAGGCACTCGTCTTTGATTCTCGCCTGAACTATGCTGCAGCCATGCCCATGCCTGGTCATGCACCCCACTGATCCAGACCACGACCCACTGACTTGACTTCCTTGCTTCACCTCAGATCATCTCTACAAACTTGCCTAGAGACTCAGACTGTTGGCCAAACCTGGTTGCCATCATCAGATATACCCTGTTTGCCTCACACAGGTACTGGGGGACTGCGTCCTTATCCATGAGGGTACTGTCTCTACCTGCCTTGTTGCCACCATTGACTCCCAGCTTGCCTTCCCTTCAGCCTGCCCTTGCTGCTACTCCCTAACATTTGGTTGGGGTTTTTTTTTAATATTGAAATAAATATTCTTTAATTGCTGAAAGTAAGCATAAAACTCAATGAGAAGTGACAGAGCATTAAATTATATTTCCCCACTAGAAAGTAATAGAACTTTCATGCATTTATTGCTTTCTTTTTTGCACGAGTTAACATTGCCATCTTTACATATTTTGCATTACTTTGCATTTGCAGTTTAACAAAAAAAGTCAAATACTTCTGAATGCCAGAGAGTTCACTGCTCTTTGTTCACACTTCAGGAATATAAAGGAAAAACTCTGCCCCCTTCAGAGACCTTCACACACAATATACTGTGTTGACTTCTGGTAATCACAGTAACACGCTATCTACCAATATCTTGGCTTCAGCAGCAAGTTAATTTCATTTAGAGACATGCAAGCAGAGAAAGAACAGCTTTCACCACATTATTCGCACTGTTTTGCTTACTGGCAGAAGAGTGCATCAGTTCAAGTTACAGGAACATTTGCATTTGCAAACTGCATTGGGAATGACTTTTTTGTCATTTTGAAAGCAGTAATCTCTATATTACATCATGCAGTGTTCTGCAGAGCGAGCTAGACACTCAGAACAGTACACAGAGGTTAACATGGCACATTGTCTCAGCTAATTAGTAAAGACAGTCAGTCAAGAAACAAAGGCTTTGTCTAAGATAACACAAGAAATAGAGACCTCTGGACAGGTAGAATTACCTTTCTCTATATAAAACATTCAAAAGGAATGTCTTCCTGTTGCAGAAGGTACTCTACCCACATGACTCCAGTGAACCTTCTCTATTATACCAAACAAAATCAATGAAAAAAAGAGTCCTACCTCCACATTTATCCATTCAACTATTGACTTAATAAATAAATTTAAAGATTGACACTGCTGACCTCTAATGGTACTTCATTTCCAAAAAGGATAGTAAACATAGGGAATCTCTAAAGGATATGTTAAAGATTCAGCAGACAGTTATACAGAACTTGTGAGAAGTAGACAGGAATACAATTGAAGCACCCACTGCAAAAATGCAGAACAGGATTTGCATAAGTAATGCCATAATAGCCAAATAATTTCCAATTTTGATCCCTGTTGGTGCTTCTGAGCACAATTTCTAGCTTTCAGGTCTCTGTCAAATGCTTTGGAGGAATAATAAGAATTACATGACTGTCACAGCAGATTAATTGTGGAGATTTTGAATAAAGTTGGCAATTTACCTAGTAAACCTGACTTAAGACTCACATCACTAACTTTTCTCAGAAGCATCAGTAGCAACTGGCAACCAAAGTTGGTAAAGACCAGACTTCTTAAATACTAAAAATAAAAAACCCCAAACCAAATAAAACAACCCACCAAAGACACCAGATACAACTGCTTAATAGTCTAAATATAAGCCTACAAACCAATTGTCTGCCTAGCTTCCCAAGGGGATTACAGAAGGAATAAATCCCATCTGCAGATCGTCCCCTCAAAGTGTCTTCAGCCCTGTCAGAGCTTACTGAAAAATAGGGGCAGTATCTGCCAACTTGTTCCTCTTCATAGGAACGAAGTTAACTTGGCAATTTTTAGTCCTGTAATCTGGAAACAATTTATTTGGCAAAACCAAGACAGGATTCACTGAAAACTTATCCATAAAGTATATCCATGTGTTCTTATTGTTACCCTGCTTGGTCTTTAGCAGTTATGGTCATGGCAAAGACACACAAGGGGCTGCACTATTCTGATGTTATTCTCACCTCCCAGGTCATATGTAGGATTTCAGAACTTCTGAATTACAAAAATATGACCACACATCAATCCACAATGAGGCAGTTGTGACAAATACCTTTGTATTTTCTTACCTGCAAAGCTACATGAAGTTCTAGTTTAAAATACCCTTTCTTCACTTAATAAAAGTGAACATATTTGGAGGGTTTATCCAACTGTAAAAGTGAATTTTAATCTAGAAAAATACTACTCTTGCCTGGGGTAGGAAATCAGGATTTGGTGGTTTTATCCAACCTGCTTAAAGTACACACTACTGCATGATTTCCACATTAAAATTTCCACTATAAAAATATTTTCTATTATTTTGATGACCAATCTGCAAAATCCAAGTTCCTCCTCTGCATTAGATCCCATCTTGCCCTGTTATAGCTTATCTTTAAGGCCAGAGCACTTAGTTTCTCTTCTAAGAGTTCCTTACACAACTGATAATCCTAGCAGTCATATACACATGGAATCACTTCTTGAAACTTACTAAATTTCACACTTGGAAAAGTGCAGAACAGTAGCAACAGTTTCTATAATGCCACCATACTTAACCTTCAAAATCCAACTGCACAGACTTGCCTTCAACATGACACACAGACGCTTAACAACCTTTCTGAATCCATGTAAACCTCTGTAATACACAGGCAGATTACATTATTTCTTTCTATACACCCTGCTTAATAATTATTCTCATTAAAATCCGAACCATCCCTATTCGGTCCAATCAGTTGGCCTGTTTAGGTTTTCATTAAAAGTTTGGTCCTGACTTGTGTCACCTATAAAAGTGTCAGTACCTTACTAGACAGCTGCTATTCGGATCATTAGAGAATATCTCAAGTGCAGCTTCTGGGCTCTTGAGTTTACCTTTGCCAAGATTAAAACCTTCTTTTTTTTTTTTTTTTTTTTTTTTTTGCTTATGCCTTTTACACAAACAAACCCTTCACTTTCATCCCCACTTTCATCCCACAACTTCCTCAGCTTGTTCAACAGTGTCTTGGATAATAACTTGTCAAAGGCATTTTGAAAGCTTTAATTTTTTTTTCCTCCTTTGTCTACAACAATGACAAGTTCAAAGAGTGCTCAGATCATCATGATACAATTTTCCTCTGCCAAAACCATGCTAATTAGCATAACATCTCACGACCTTCCTAGTACCATTCTACTTCCCCTCCTCATCTTTGCCAACCAGAAATGTAAGGCTGACGGGTTTGTGTTCATGTCACATTTTGCATAACAATTTCCTGAATGGTAAGAATACATACAAGGTTGCTGAACAGCAAGGGCTATGTTAAGATAATACAACTATAAGCCATGCCTAATGCTCACAAGTAATCATGGCAGGTTGTTTTTAATATAAAGCTCAACTGAGGAAACAAAAAGAGAAAATACAAAGAGAAACAAATAAAAAAACATTCAAAAAGTGTAATCAAACAACAGCTGACATAGGATAACTTGTTTCTGACACATAGTCAAAAGGGAAAGTAAAATAAAGCAAAACTTTCCACCACAGTTCTAAGGCAGCACAGTCAAGATAACAGAAACAATTATAACTAGTGAAACCACACTAGAATATAAATGAAATCTTTGTTTCAAGGCAGTTATCTAAATTTGCAAATTAACCCACACAAACAGCAAACAAAATTTCAGCTAATATAATTGAAAATCAGCACAAGTACTTTTCTTGAACTTGGAAATTATAACCCTCTCTTTTTTGCTGCTATTCAAAACCATGGCTATTTATCCGCTTTGAATTCTGTGCAATAACAAGTAACACTAGGCTTAACACGCTCTTCGAGAGAGAAAAAATCCCCACCTATCTCCAAGTTTCTGATTAATATTCTGGAATCCAATTGAAAGCATTTCACCCTTTCCCATGTTTTATTGTTGATAAGAGGTGTCTCTTGGACATACTATTAACAGACAAAAGACTAAGACTCCACATCAAAATAAGACAACAAAAACCTGGTTTTCCACCTAATAAATGGCACAGACTTTCCCAAGTCTCATCACAATGCTTCCGTTCCACCAAGGTTTACATCTCATTTGACATCAGAAAAGACTGCTTCTTCCTTTGCTACATCTATGCAGCATTTTTAATCACGATTTTAAGGTTATTGCACTTAATACTGTCACAACACAGAGGCTGTAGAAGTTTAAGTTAACTGGAAAACCTTAATTGAGTCTGATTTGTATACAGATTTCATAGAAGGATGAAAAGAATTCTATCTGTAAAAATAACTAAACTAACAGATTACAATAAAAGACCAGAACTAGAACACACAGAATACTTTTAATGCCTGAGCAGGATCAGCCAGCACAAAAAAAATCAAAAACTAACAAACCAGTGAGTTGCTGAGTTATAAAGCACCTAGGTTTTAATCTCTCTTCCACCAACATTCTGCAAAACCCTGGGCAGTTCTGGGCCTCTCTGCGCACGCAGGAAGGAGAACACTTCTCCCAAGCACCTCTGCTCAGAAAAAGGACTCCGTGGTTTTTTTATCACATTATGAAACTTGGATCCATATATAATCAGTAATATATTTATTTAATAATGAGTAATATATATATTTAACTACAACTACAGAGTAGTAAATTAAAATCCCAAATTCTAGTAGACATTTCCATTGGGAAAAATGTACTAACTAAAAATTCCACATGACACAAGGGAAAAACAGGTAAAACTGAAATCAAATTAAGAATGCACTCTTTTACAGAAGCTGACTTCCTTTTAAGATCTGAAAGGTTGTAACTCCCCTGGCTATACAACAGCCAAGTCTTCTGAAGAGCACATATTTGTATTCTCTGCCTGCTGAAGGTTTTCTATGACTGCAGAATAAGATCAACTTTTCTGCTCAACTTTATTAAAGAGAATTTCATCAGAAAAATGTAACTTTAAAAAGCAGCATATTAAGGACTGCTTTAAGATATGCTAAGACTTTCATCTCACCACAAAAGTTTCAGAATATGCACAGTTATACCAGTTTAATTCCATATTTCCTTTATCAAAGGAAAGCGGAAAACACTTCATGTACCATTATTTTGGTTTCCCTTGGGTTTCTTTCAAACTCAAATATCTTCTTAATCCAATGCAGCCAAGGTAAACCCTCCCTGGACACCTTTAACTGACACATAGGAAACTGATAAATTCTTCTTTTCTAATCCTATAGAAATTACCAGAAGAGCATAATAAACTACAGCCTCAGGTACTGCCTCTTCAATAGGAGGGCAGAGCAAAGCCAAACCACCATCTTACCTGTTCTAATTAGGTTTTCTTTTCCACACAAAGCACTCGGGATTTTAACAACCTGGAGGAAGTTCACACTAGAGCAAGTTGCTGCAGTTTATTAATACCAGCATTTGTGTTTTCCAGTCAGAAATAAGCAAGGCACTTTCCTAAGCTCACTTTACAAACTTCTCCCTCGTGATCCAATCATCCCTTAGACAAACATCTTCTCTCTCATAAAAATCAGCTGAAGTCCAGTTGTCACCACCTTAGGTAAGCAGTAAATATCATCTTAAGTTTGCAAAGCTCTTTTCATGACAAAAACCCCCAGTAAGTTTTACAGCCTTTCAAGTACTAAGACAGACACCTAAGATGGACACAGCGGAGGCAAAATCAGCTATCTGAAGCCTGATACTGAGAATTACTTTATTCCAGCACATATCTTAGCAGCATAAAAATAACACTGACCATCCCAGGTCATTTTGCCCAATACAATCAGAGTTGTTACATGCATTTATGAAAATAGCATTCAAAATTTTTCAGACAAGTACAAAGAAATAACAATGCAAGAGATCTAGACAACCCACATATGCTTTTGGAAGTGCTTAGTTATGCAGGAAAGACTTTCTTGTTAAATCGGAGCAATCTTTGTAAACAATTTGAAATAAAAATAACACAAAACCTGAGCAACTCAGGGGTCTGTGTTGGGCCTGGCCCTGTTCAACATCTTTGTCAGTGACATGGACAGTGGGATAGAGTGCACCCTCAGCAAGTTCGCCGATGACACCAAGCTGTGTGGTGCCGTCGACACGCTGGAAGGGAGGGATGCCATCCAGAGGGACCTGGACAGGCTGGAGAGGTGGGCCCGTGCCAACCTCATCAAGTTCAACCAGGCCAAGT
>WHYT01016615.1:63356-81704 GCA_009806455.1 Tetrax tetrax | reverse complement strand
CTCAGGGGTCTGTGTTGGGCCTGGCCCTGTTCAACATCTTTGTCAGTGACATGGACAGTGGGATAGAGTGCACCCTCAGCAAGTTCGCCGATGACACCAAGCTGTGTGGTGCCGTCGACACGCTGGAAGGGAGGGATGCCATCCAGAGGGACCTGGACAGGCTGGAGAGGTGGGCCCGTGCCAACCTCATCAAGTTCAACCAGGCCAAGTTCAAGGTCCTGCACCTGGGTCGTGGCAATTCCAGGAACAAATACAGGCTGGGCGGAGAATGGATTGAGAGCACCCCTGAGGAGAAGGACCTGGGTGTGCTGGTGGACGAGAAGCATAACATGAGCCGGCAATGTGCCCTTGCAGCCCAGAAGGACATGGACCAGTTGGAGAAGGTCCAGAGGAGGGCCACAGAGATGATCAGAGGGTTGGAGCACCTCTCCTATGAGGACAGGTTGAGAGAGTTGGGGCTGTTCAGTCTAGAGAACAGAAGGCTCAAGGGAGACCCTATAGTGGCCTTCCAGTATCTAAAGGGGGTCTACAGGAAAGATGGGGAGAAACTCTTCAGTAGGGCCTGTTGTGAAAGGAGATGGGGTAATGGTTTTAAAATAGAGGGAGGTAGATTCAGATCAGATATTATGAAAAAATTTTTTACACCGAGGGTGGTAGAACACTGGAGCAGGTTGCCCAGAAAGGTGGTGGATGCCCCATCCACGGAAACATTCAAGGCCAGGTTGGATGGGGCTCTGAGCAACCTGATCTGGTTGGAGATGTCTCTGCTCCTTGCAGGGGGCTTGAATTAGGTGCATGTTGCACAGATAGAAGTTGCCCTGTTTTCTGTCAGCAGGCCTCCAGTTGGTGGCAATATTTACCCAAGCCGCAGGAGCAGCCTTGCAGGGGACTCACCATAAGCACCAGTTCTTCCAGTACTTCGAAGACACAATATTTGAGACCAGGTTTTTGTTTCATCAACTCAGAACATTGCTCTCTGGATGAGTTCTATACATATCTTTCTAGCACATCTTACATATGAGAGAAAATACTCCAAGGAAGGGGTCAAAATCTTGTTATGTTAATGAAACTAGTATAATTTGGCCCTACAATATCATTAGGGTCCAAAATCTTATGTCTGAGTGAGGGTCACAAGTTGTTCATCTGAGTAAACTCTCTTTCAGCTCTTCCAAATATGTGTGGATGCACAAGGGCCTGTAGTTCAGAAACAGACAACCCAGTCAATTCCAACAGGCCTGCGTGAGAGACTTGCACCCGGGTAAGTAAGGCTTCTTCCTGCTCTGTCTGCCAAAAAAAGTAGCCTGCACCTTCATATGTATTCCCCTCCATGCTAAACAGCTGAAGTTCTTCTGTTTCACACCTGCTCTTGCCCTGCAACCTGTTACCATTTCTTCTTAGTATGCTAGCACAAAGTTGGGTTTGTTTCCTCATATAAGAACATGCTATAAATGCTTCTGTAACACCAAGTGACTTCACAGCTTCCCCCTCTAAAAAAGTTATAACCCATAAAAAGAAAGAGCTAAACTAGAAGACACAGCTTGTCTAAACAGCAAAACTTTCAAGACTACAGTGGAGGAGTACAACAGTGTATATACATCCTCAATTCAGAATGTAAAGTACATTTCTGTTTTATGTGCAGGATGTGAAATTGCAGACTTCTAGCAATGAACAGATGTCGTGTACTAGGGCAGATTAAGAGAAACAACAAACTAGGAACAAACAGCCCCACAGCGCTGCGTCTGTAATGTCTGCATTCTTAAAGACAATGCTGTCATCCCACTAAATCTATAGTGATCCTTGTGTTCTGACGACCTTCCTAGCTTCCTGAAAGATTTTGTAATGATTCCCAGTTCTAGATCCAAACTAAGAGTTTCAAAACTTTTCCTCTGCAGAAAGTTATAGAGACTAAGCATGACGTGGCTTGGTGGTACAGATTGAAAGCCATCCTGTTCTTCACACAGGGAAGCAAAACTAGTAGTCTGGTGAAGACAGCTGCAGACCCCCCAGGTTGACACTGAAGTGATACCCCCAGTAGCAGTCCCCTCCTTAAACACAAAGCTTCATTTGCTGTGGCTGTGTTAGCTTTTCACCAGTGAGGCTCCCCTGAACCAGCTCGCTCAGAGGTAGCTCCGCCAGCTGCAGACAAGCCCTCTTGTATCTAGATGTTGGCTTAAGCTGGCTAGGAAATTATGTCCTCAAGCCACAGTCCCACAAACACTTCTAAGCTGGCACAAACCAGCACTGCCACTAACAAAAAGTGTGCAGTAGTATTGCTGCCTGCTGCTCTTCTCCCCCCTGCCATACCTTCTGCCTCAAGTCAGAAGTTAACTCAGTCAAAGGATCTCCAGGCAAGTATCCAATGCCCTCAGGATGTATTTAGTACTAGAAATTGGCCTTCATTCCACTATTACGGGACAGGTCTTTGGATTGAACTTGCTACTACTGTCTTTTAATCTCAAATGCATAACTTGAAGCAATCATGAATAGGCTGACTATTTCTTGCAGCTCTATTGGAGCAGTCCCTTGTAATGCACAGTCCAAGGCTTGAAGAGCAGCTTTAGACCCTAGAGAAGCCACAGAAATCATATTGCACACATTTCCAGAGCACTGGGTACACAGTGTGCTACTAAGCAGCCAGGCAAAAGTGTTCCACATCAGGATCCCTGTTGTTTAACCTGAAAGATTAAGCAATGTAAGAGAAAGCCACATCCAAACATCAATCTTGTGCCTTTTCTGATTTTCCTATTCAGTCCCCAAATCATCCTACCATGAAAACAATAATGGATATTTGCAACTTTAGAATGGTCCACTTAAAGATAAATTTTTAAATTCAATAAATGCATTCATTCTTCCAGATAATCTGGGTTCACTCCTCTATATCACTTACCTTTATATAACATAAAATTAATATGTATCAGGAAAGCAGCACTTTCCAACCCTACATGAATTCCTGCACATACCATTTGAGTATTATGTCAAAGCCTAGAGATAGTAAACTAAAGCCCTAACATTACATCAAGTACAAAATGACTATTTTCTATAACAATCAAGCAATGCTTTGGAAGCTGTTATGTGCTGACTGTGAGGTTGCAAGCTAATGAGCTCAGAATAAAAAAGCAAAGCAGGATTCTCAGAAAGAGTATTGTTAAATCCAATATAATGTTTTCTTTCCCAAAGATACTTATTGCAGTCTTATTTATTCTGAAAGAGGTTATCAATAATTTGCTATTTTTGCACAAGTGTTTAAACATTTTCCATCTCTAGCAGATTCGGCAAGGTAAAGAACAAGAAAACCATTGCTCAGCAGGTTGCCCAGAGAGGTGGTGGATGCCCCATCCCTGGAAACATTCAGGGCCAGGTTGGACGGGGCTCTGAGCAACCTGATCTAGTCAGGGATGTCCCTGCTCCTTGCAGGGGGGTTGGACTACATGACTTCTAAAGGTCCTTTACAACCCAAACTATTCTATGATTCTATGAAAATAAACACTTGGGTCTTATCCTTACCAGCAAAGTATCACTTGATGCAATTAGGATCTTGCTCCTGAAGCAGACTGCTGCAACAGTAACATTTTTAGACCCTGAGGGAAGGGAGTGCCTGGCATCATTCTGAAAAATATGCAAATAAAGCAGCAGCACACAAGCAGAGCTCGCTTTGCCTCCTCTAGCCAGAAAGCATGCCAAAGAACTGCAGAGCTCTGAGGCATGCACAAAAATTCCCTACAGCAAAAAGAAAAGCAGAAAGGAAGTATTTTTTCTTTATTTATAAGGCAAGGCTGGCAGCCCTCCTGATGGTACTATCACACACCTATCTCTTTACTTGGCCAAGAGCCACAGGCTGCAAGCTGTGTTTCAGAGCACTAAGGAGTGGGATCTTCACTTTGGCAGAGACATGATTTTTGTCTTCCTAATGTTACAAGAAATTTTACTTATTAATTTATTTCATGTATGCATTATTTTCCATAAAATTTCTATAGTCTGTCTTCCATGGGAGCTAAAAAATATTCAAGTAGTACTTCATAGTGAACGTGTCAGAAAGGCAGAAGGTTTATTGAGCAATGGTACTCAACAGATCCATTCCACAGATTCAGACACTTTTCCAATTCAAAGACAGGCAGATACTCAATTTATCCTCCCGTAGCAAGTTTGGTAATCCAACTTACAATATAAATTAATTAGCATAAGCTCTAAAAAAAGTCAAGATATCAAGCGAAAGCAAATATTTACAAGTCAGATCAGGCTTTTGGTATTGCTTGATCTGCATTTAGGAAAATGTTAATCTTCTCATATTTATGATAGCAGGTCATGGACCAGTTGCAGAGGAGTAAAAGGATTCATTTTAGATTACAACTTTCCTCATTTTTTCATGGATTAGTTTTCATCAGAGGAAGAGGCCAAACAAAATTATTCTGTAGCTATGAAACCAAAAAAAGAGAGCAGCAGGAGCTGAAGGCCAGAAAGGGGAACTGGGATTGCCCCTTTTGACAACTGCCTAGTTTTACTGGATAAGATGCTATACGACATTATACCCTCGATTATTTTAGCATACTATATTCCCCATCAAAAGATTAACCAAGTACCTACATGAACACTAGTACCAGTGCCAATAACAAAGGAACTGCTGACAGTCCACAGTCAGGGAAACATGACTACGCTTTTTGATTTAAATAGTTACAGACAGTGCCAGCCAACTACAAAACAACTCAGTGTCACAGGTTGCTGCATGATGCTTAAAGAGTCAAAAACAAACAAAAAACCTTCACACTGAATTCCAATCACTGAAGATCAAGGAAATCCTTCATACAGAACAGCTAGTGTGAGCAAATGTCAAGGACATGAAGGCAAAAATATCCTAATTTAAACAAAGACAAGAACAACCAGTTTCACAATACTTTTTTTTTTTTTTTTAAGATTGCCGTTCCATTAACATAGTATTCAGGCTTCTGGAAAATAACTGCCCATCTTTTAAGAATTACTAACAAACCTCAATTTTTTCTATGATAACAAAGAACAATGGAGACAGCAGAGCAAGAACTCATGAAGTACTGTACAGTCATGGGCAAGTTCGTAAACTCCATATACTGAAACTGCCCCACCCAAAATCTCCCAGAGAAACTGAAGATGGAAAGCAGCTAAGGCTGCATCTCAGCATAATGCCTTACACTGCAGAGGTTTTGTGTCAGTCTTCCTTTTTAATTAAATACAGCCTTTTGGGATCCAGTGATAAAACAATATTATTGCACGGCCTTCAAAGACTAGAGACAGCTGAGGAGAAGCTTCTCCATTATTATTTTTTTTTCTAAGTGTTTTATTCCATGCAAGTTTCTATACATTATTAAAATTAAGAGGTTAAATTTCTTACACTCCATCTCATTCCTGGAAGGATTCAAGGTTGGATGGAGCTTTGAGTGACCTGACCTAGTGGAAGGTGTCCCTGCCCATGGCAGGGGGGTTGGAACTAGATGATCTTTAAGGTCCCTTCCAACCCAAATCACACTATGATTCTATGAACACTAATAATCTTTTAAATTGCTAAGTTGTGCATTTCCTTAAACTAATATAGACTAAGAGCATATTGAATAAGTTCTATTTCTTTGCCTTAAAAAAACAAATACTTCTACATTTGTATTCATTCTGTACAAAGGAGAAACTCAAAACTGTATGTAAACAAAACATTAAAGACTTTTATTATCCTTATGCATGATAAATGAAATTAAATTACAAGTCAAGACAAAATTATCTTGCCAAGAGCAAATTAAACAGAGCAGAAACAATAATATGTTCACTGTCCTTTCACACAAAATATACCGTATTCCTCTATACAGTGTTCAAATTAGTGACCACCTAGGATAGCGCGACAAACCAGAGAGCACACATACATAGTAAAAGTCTTCATATGGGCACACTATTAACTTATGGCTGTGATTAAGAAAAAAAAAATAATGAATAATTAAACACAGATTCTAAGTAAAATATAACTACCACAGTAATTACCATCCACCTCCTTTTGGCAGGCTGAGAGCAAAAGAACAGTATGGCAGCTATAGATTCACATCTCCCTAAATAAATAGCAATCCAATTATTTCTTAAAATTCTGAAAACCAATTTGATGTTACAAGCAAATTTTACTTTAATATGCATTTCTCTTGAGCCTCAAAATTCAGATACAAAAGAAACTGACTAAAAGCTTAATCCTTCTATTTATTTTGTATCAAGTGAGAACTTGTCAGGATGAAGCGGGTGAGCTGGAATTATCAGCTAGGAGATACTATGACTACCTGCTCCAGTGCTGCACCACTGAATGCCACCTGTAATTCACAGATTTGCAACACTGATTGCTGATCCTTGACCTAGAAGATAAATTATTTGGATAACACACAGAACACAAATAGATTTTAGATACTTCTCCAGCTCAAATAGCAACCCTGTCTTTCCCACACCTGAAGGTGTCATGAAAGGAGTCTTTTTTCAGCTCTTATTTATATCCTCCTGTTCCCACAAAAACTAAAAATAAGTCTCTTGCAACACAAGAATCTAAGCTTTTTAATAGGTTTCAAGTGACTAGGATTTTGATGGAAATTCCTTCCTAAAGATGTGGCCTGTCTGACTGTGTTTGACCAACAAAGCTTTTGTTTAATGTTTCTAGACAGCAGTCATTGTCAACCTCAGTTTTACAAGCAAACTCAAATTAAAACACAGGTTTTCTAGTAGTTTTGAAAATAGTAAACATAGCTAAAGGGAGGGGAGAGGGTTAAAGAAGCAGTGTTGAGAACTTCAAGCTCCAAAGATTTCTTTAGGGGCCTCAGAGATTATAACTTTTGCAATGACAAAGGTGATATTTTTCTAACATTTCTAGAGGCTTACTGGGAAGCAAATACCATTTTCATGTCACTGGAATGACTCCTTTCATGCAAAATATTTATTGCATCATCATCTGCATGACAACAACAAATCACATTTCTGTCTTCCAACTAGCTCAGATTCAATCTATATTTCAGAAGCCTCTTTACAAGCATTAGGGACACTCCCAGTATTTAAGCTGCATTTTAATTAAGCCATTTAGACAAACCTCCAAGTTGGTCACATTCTCCCCTCCCTTACTGAGGACGCAGGCCACCACCCACCAATTTAACTGCCTGAAATCAGTCTGTTGCAGTGGAGAAGTACTGACCTATACTTGGAAAAGTACTGAAGGTCTTTCCAGAGCTGCTAACCACAATGACAGAAGCAACAAAGCCTATCTGCAGTGCTTTGCGGGAACAGCTGCAGCTTAGAAAAGAACACAAAAGTAGTGAAAATCTGTCACAGGTTAGAAGGAAACTCAAGGCCTCTAGCTCCAGCCCTTGCTCACAAGGATAACTTCAGTTGAACAAGAAAAGAGATCCCTTTATCTCTCTGAGGACACATTCCAGAGTCTGATCATCCTCATGGTGAAGATTTTTTTTTTCTTTATGTCCAGCTGGATGGACCTTTGGTGAAATTAGTGTCTGTTTTGTCTCGTGCTTTTGCTGTGCCCTTACAAGAAGCACCTGGCTTCACCTTCTCTACAACTCCCACCCACTAAGCAGCTGAAACCAGCAGTTAGGTCTGCCCCTTCGCCTTCACTTCTCCAGTCTGCAAACCCAGCTCCCTTAGCCTCTCCTCACTCATCACATGCTGCAGCCCACAATCCTGCTCAGTGGCTTTTTGCTGAACTGGTTCCTGTTTGTCCATCTACCTGTACTGCAAAGCCCCATACACTGGATACAGTGCTCTAGATGCAGCCTCACAGCTACCAAGCAGATGTGAACAATCACATTCCTCAATCTGCTGTCACCAGTGGAGCCCAGTGTGCGGTCACTCTTCACTGCTGCAAGGCCACATTGCTGATGTGTCTGCCAGCATGTGCAAAGATGCAAGTATTGCGCTTCACTCCAGCAGGTGCCAGGGTGGCTCAAGTCCTGCAAGAGAGCCAGGGCCTGTGATCATGTTTCTTCCTGTTGTGTCAAGGCAGCTTTGTCCACTTTTTCATCTTCATGGGCGGGGTGTGCTGCAGATACTCACTGTAATGCCCCCTCAACGCACTGGCCTGTAATCCTAAACCATGAGCTCTTGATAGGCCCCTCCCACTGCCCCCTTTGCAGCAGAGCTCTGCGCATTCAGGCCATACCTCTGGAGAAACACAACCTCTCCATCTTCCCTGCCCAGCCTTCATAAAAAGTAGGCACTACAGCACTCCGGTTGCGTGATCACATTTCTGCAATCCGAGGGAGATCAGAAGCCTGCAATGCGCACAGACTTCTCTTTTCACCTGGCTGTTTCTCATCCACACTGTGTATTTGTGTGCACCTGAGATGAGCCCCCAGTCACACAGCTTCTGAGCTATCCCATACGCATCACCCCACCCTCCATTTATCTGCTAGAGAAAGCATATGCTAGGTTAACTTATTACTAAATAAAACCCTGTAAAGCCATTCAAGCCTGCCCACAAGTTAAGGTTTTCTTTTATTTTTAAACAAGCTGCTACTTTAATTGTCATTCAAGACTGATTCATGAGAACATTCTACAAACTTGGAAATTTCATCCTGCTAGCCATTGATTCACCTCAAGCTTCCCAAATCTACTACTGTCTGACTTTGCTAGAGATAGGACTGGTTTCTACAATTTAGACCCCAATGCAGTGTAGTATTTAGGAACACAAGAAAAAAGCTCAAAACAGTCTTGAGTCAGAATAAGTGACATTAGAGTACAGCCTGTAACTCCGCTGGAACTGAGACCCCTCCACCTTTTCTGCTACAGGATGGAGACATATAAGAGGTCTGGCCATAGTTGCATAGATGACTAAAAAGGACAATGGGAATCTGATATTTGTTGTGTGCACAAATGTCAGATAAAGTTTTCCCCAAAATAACAAAAACAAAAGAAAAAAAAAGAAATAACATTCAGCATGAGTTCCCTTCTCAGGGCATAACAGAACACGCACTATTTTATATTCTGCCACATTTCTCAGACTTCCTAGTACCTATGAAATAAACATTACATACTGGTTACTTGCTGTATTACAATCAATCATGCTACACAATTAATGTATATATTTGCACTTCCTGTCTCTGCAAATATATTTTAATTTCAGAAATATGCTGACCATAAGGCAGGGAGCAAGAACCTCATGTACTTGCCTTCTGAGCACACCACATGGAAGAAGCATTGTGTCATCTTGTATACTTATGACAGATATTTAATTTTTAATCATGGAAAACCAGCCAGACATGCGCACAACCCCAAGTCTTTCAAGACAGGCAAGTATCAGGAACCCTTGTTTTTTTCGTTCTCATTAGGAGCTGTTCCAGTAGACAAACATCATTTTATCTGAAGCACGTGCACTATGCACAGTAATTTGTATTGTTACTCTACCGATGGTTAGTATGTATTGGTGTGTAATACCCTGTCCTATTTATCCACAAGTGTTAATATGTTGCAAGTTACGAACTACTGAAAGAAGTTGATCCATTTAGCTCCAAAAGACAACTTGCACCACCTACAGGTCTTAGCAGAGGGTTACAAGAGTCTAACTTTTAGTTTTTAAAATAAGCCATCAGACATCCAATTCTACACTACCAGAACAAAGGTTAAGTCAAAATACCTCCTGTATAATCAGAACAACAGGCTTACTTCAACACATTCATGTAACATCACTCCAACTTGAGTACCTCAGCCTAGTTTGATAAGAGTTATGCACAGGTTAGTGTTGAATGGCGTCCTTTAACATGGCACACTTGAAGCAAAGAAATAATCAGTTAACTCCTCTTGACTACAAAGGAAACACAAAGGAACATCAGTCCAGATATTTCCTTCTGAAACCATCTATATATTCTGAATTATAGTTTGTGATTGTTAAAACAGCCACAATATATTGTAAAGCATACAGAAAACAACTTGGCAACTGCCTCTATTTCCAAAGATACTTGAATCTGTCAATACATCTCATCAGTCCCACTAACAGCTTCTCGTATTATGCTTGTTCCTTTGGATTAAAAAAAGAACAGTCCTACACACTTTGAACAGCATTAAGATTGGGACAACGGCACATCAAAAGCTTATGAGTAAAATACATTGCTTTTATCCCAAAACCAAATAATTAAATTCATCAAAGCAAGATGCATTCAGATAGGCTTAGCTATGCTGCAGAATAAACTGAAAAAGCATGATTCTACTATTTCAGCATCCATAAGTACAGATTAAAACAAACTACTTTTAACAAATTGCAACACTGATGATTCTGTGGCTGGGTAAGATACAGGAGGTTATCAGTGGATCTCTTTCAACCTTGTAACACTTTGATACATCAACCTTTACAAACTTCCCTGAGAGTTTAACTCCACTTAATTACTCCCCTCCTCCTTTAAATACAGCTTTTCCTAAAAGCAGTCACCATTAGCCATATAAAATTGCAACACAAAATGCAGAGATGATCATAACTCTACAAAACAGGTCAAGGTACTTTTTCAGCCTATCATTTAATCCCAGCTTTATCAAGAAAACACCATCTCTCTTCCAAACTTGCAAGACTGATGCACAGCAATGAGCAAACAAATCTCACACAAAAGTTAAAATTTCCAGTGCTTACTTTGACATAAGAAAACTACAAATGAGAGTAATAACCTTCAAAATCTTAAACCCAGCATAATCATAAAATTAAAGTTGGCTTAGATCTTAGAATCCAAAACTGACAGAAGTAGAAGACCCTGGGCATGTAATCAAGAACTAATGATGAAAGCTCTTGTAATACACGCCAGAATAAGATACAGCATTCAATAAACCTGGGGACAGATATTTAAGTGCCACATTGATAATATTTTGGGTGTGCTCTGATCAAGTTACTAGGCACCATTCTGCAAATGATTAGAAAAAGAAAAAATTTATGAAGAGAAGCAGAATAACTGAGTCTCTAGAAAGCTAGAGAGAAAACTACTCTTTGCATAACTTCTTTAAACATCAATGTGACCAAGACAAAATTTCTTTTTTGGTAGTAGTGACATGTGCTGAAGTCCAACAGCATATACAGACATACCTGTAATGTCTTACCTGAAATATGAGCCTTAGAGAAGGTATCAAAGTTAAATTCAGTTTTCTAGCTGCTTCTGCTTTGTCAAGGTACACATTAACACACATTTTGCAATGCATTAACACGCCATTCACTTGAGTAGCGCAAAGTTTGGTTTTAAATGGTAAGAATATAGCTGTATTTAGCATGAATTTTTAAAAAGTGTATCTTTTGTTTGCATGCTGAACATACGCAAGAGAAATACACACTGTAGGAATACAGCCTTTGCAGTTTTCCCTTCTGAAGGACTGAGAATTACCTGTACATTCTCACAGAGATTTGTCAGATTCTCTAAGGCATCCTACTGACTGATACTGCTGTCTACGGGTAGGGCAGAAGCATGGTGACAGGCAGCAGTACAAAAGAGCAAGGAAGAAAAAGACCACTCGTATTTGGGCCAGAATATCTAAGCAAGATAACGGTAAGAGTGCCTCACTGCAACAAAAGGTAGTTTTTTTCCAGAAATACAAAGAGGTCACTACTGATTAATAATTTGGTGGGTTTTTTGGTAGGTTTCTTTTTTTCATTGGTAAACTGGAAGGACATAAAAATATTATTATACAGCTTGAGAATTTGCAGTATAACAGTAGTTAAGAAGTTGCAGATACACTGCCTTCGCCTGTAGCATGGATCATTTCACCATCCAAACATACCATAGCTCTTTTTTAAAAGGTCATCATTGTAAAAAGCATTTAATCTAACATTAAACTGTCAATTTTCACATCAGGGAAAAACACTTTCTGCTCTAACTACAATGTGTTACAGGATAGCACATAAAAACCTCCACCACCATCATACCTTGATTGCAGTATTTTGTGCTTAAAAAGAGCTTTCTGTAAAACAATTAGTAACTTGTGCAAGTCTATCAAACACTGTTACCTTTCTTCAATTCTATTCTTGTCCATAAGTGGTTGTTTGATCCACTGATTAACTAGTCTTTGTCCTTGAGGGGTTCTGCATTTATTCAGTAAACCAGCTAAAGACTGTGCAGTATTAGCATTTTCCACAGAGCTCTGGAAAGAGAAAGGGGGGAAAGGAGGAAAAAAAAAAAAAAAGGAGTTAGTTTATTGACATTCACTGAATGGCACTCAACTTTGCTACCTAGGAACAGATCAGTGTTTCTTCTGTATTCAACTTGGCACCCATCAAAAAAGGCAAATCAAACAGCATGGCACTTACACTCTGGTCCCTGGAACATGGCAAGCAAAAAATAGGTTTTTCTACTTTGAAACTAATCGTGACTGAACAGAAAAGTCAGAAACATACCCAGTCACTGAGCAGTTTGCTCTTTGAATAGGAAAAGTGGAAAAACTAGATATTTGCTAGTTTGCCCTTCTTAATGTCAAAAAATAGGGGTCCTGTCCATCAAAAAAAAAAAACAGCAAGAAACAGGACTTAGGTTCAAGGGTTTTGGTTGGAAATCTTTGAGGGTGTGGGGCAGGGTGGGCAGGGACTTAACAGAATGAGGCAATGGGAAAAAACACAGTTAACCAAATTAGAATCATAGAATAATTTGGGTTGGAAGGGGCCTTTAAAGGTCATCTAGTCCAAGCCCCCTGCAAGGAGCAGGGACATCTCCAACCAGATCAGGTTGCTCAGAGCCCCGTCCAACCTGGCCTGGAATGTTTCCAGGGGTGGGGCATCCACCACCTCTCTGGGCAACCTGTTCAGTGTTCCACCACCCTCAGTGTAAAAAATTACAATTACTTGTGTGCAGCCACTTCTTATCTCCTTGATAATCTTCTCTTCTACATTCAAAATAAGCTAACAAAAATAAACAAATAAGGTGGTAAGTGTGGCTAGTGGGGTTTAAAACACACCTTGTTCAGGAGCAGCTCAAAACAAAGCTAAAATGTAGAAGTTTCCATTAATCAGGATCCGGGGAGCTGCAATTGGATAGTAAGGCTACTTACCAAGCAGCTAAATAAGTATATTGCAAGACGCTTATAAATTCAAGTGCGCACTTCTTACCTGAAAAAGGTTGAGGGCTTGAACAGCTGCATTATCCAGAACCATATATTGACTAAGATCAAAAGTAGTCAGTTCAAATTGTCCAAAGTTAGCCTCATCTGACAGCAACTCTAAAAACTTGATAATGGCTGACAAAGACGAAACAGCAACCTGAAGGGGTTTAAATAAAAAAAAACAAAACCACACACAAACACCAGAAACATTCTAGTTAGAAACACTCTTGAATTGGGGATTATTGATAAATGCCCCTAGAAAATTATAATCAGGGGAAGTCTTTGAGTCATGTTAATTCCAGCAAGGCCATGAGAGACTCATCCTGTTTGACAAGACTTCATTTTCTGTGGCACTGCAGCGTCTTTCTAGGTAGGTGCAAGAACAATTAACTAGATATTTGCATAATCTGACAAACAAAACGTGAAGTGCATGCCTTGCCAGCTTTCTAAAGCTGTTATCAGTATGTTTCTGGCTCAGGAACATAAACAAGTTATTGCAGATAAATGAGATATCATGGATCATGTCAGGACACAGTTTCAGGGTTAGTTTTCAGCCAGAACAAGAATCTGATCTGACTCACTGCATGGTATTACAAATGCTAGGGCCAGCACTGAAGAGAGGCAACAGCATGACTGACTTGTTCAGCTGCAACACACTTCAAACAATTTTAACCTGTTGTGAAATCACACACTAAAGGGAAAATAACTCTGTACCTTACACCTGCAGTGAGCATCAGCAGTGAAGGGCATTTTAAAACAAATTAAAACACGCTTATCTCAAGCAAATTACCTCTTGTTTGCAGCTAAGAACAAACATGTTCAGTTCACATGCAGGCACTAAATCATGTGCTTGAGCCATAAGATGATATAAACCACAAAAATATTATCATAAACATTATTTTGTTTTCAAATACCAATTTACCTGTCATGCAAAATAATTTAAGTATTGTACTTCAGTTCTTGAGCCAAGGAGATGAATAGGAAGCATCTCTTGCACACAGTCTTTGCTTACTAGAGTTTACTACTTTAAAGAAGTAAATGAAAGGTTTTCTCATTTTTTCCCTGGAATCTAACTTTGACACAGACTCAAGCTGAGCAGAATTGCTAAACACTTCAACAAGAATATAGCTTAATATACCCGGGGTTGTACAATACACTTTCCCAGAAGTATGGAAATCCAGCCTAAAACAGGACCAGCGAGGACAGAGGAGATCAGCTCATAACAGGTGCACACACCATTCTGCTTCTAAAAAAGAGGAACATATTGAACACCGCTCTGTGCTTACCTGCTTTTCCATCTCTGGCAATGCTGCGCTATTCATTTGTTCTTCTTTTTTTGATTTTAACAAGCGATTGAGATCCTGAACAATATCTTTTGTTGTGAAATCCGCCTTCTTCCTGTCTGTAATCAGGATTCCTCCCCTCTGAATGACCTGTTGTCCATAAACACACAGTTACCAATTACTTTCAACATTCAGGGGACCAAAGTTGATCACATAGAAGTAAACCCTAAAGAGATATTTATTTACTGCTAGATTGGGTTGTGGAGAGAAGAATGACAGAAGAGATTTTACCCTTAGGACAACTTCTGCTGAATAAAATGCAAATGAGTCAACAGATAAATAACACATTTTGCATGCATAAATAAAAACTTCGAGTTACCATAGCGCTCCTTTATTTTTACATAAACCATGGAGCCTAGCTAATAAGCTAGAATACATCTTTTTAGATAAAGTTTTGCCTAACTGTAAGCCATAATGGTTCCCTTACTTGTCGTAGCTTTCCCATTTCTCCTGCAGTCTCTCCTCCTGGCAGGACACACTCCTTCGGTCCTAGTTGAACCAGCAGAGCTTCAAGGTTTGAGAACTGATCATTATCTGGAAACTCACAGACACTCAATTTTCTCAGGGTAGTGTCGACATACCCCACTCCTACTACTCTTTGTCCATCAGCAGTAGACAGCTTAACCCCCACAACCCCAATGGCCGTTGACATATCATTGTTGGCAAAGAGAACTTCCTCAAACTGGGCAAGATTTCCTGGAGAACCCTATTTAGAAAAGAAATATACTTTTAAAGAGTGTGCATATATACACATGCTTTTATTTTTCTTTAAAAAAGACAACAACTGATAAAACTAAGTACCGAACAGTTCATTAATATAAAACATACACCAGTTCTATTTTTTAGCCATTAAAATTTTACATATCATCAACACATAGTGAACTACTTCCTTTATTTCCCAACCTACGGCAAAGATACAGAACAAGCTGTTCCAGTTTTAAAGGAGTAGAAAATACAGGGATATTTAACAGACTGCACGATTTACCACCATACCATCAAAGTCAGTCCCTGAAAATCCCAAAACTCCAAGCTGAGGGGCTCAGGAACGTTATGGGTTTTTTAGAGTTTAATCTCACAATCGCAAAGAAAGACTGAAAATTGTACCTTGTATGCTAAATACCAGTCATTTTCTTTGATAGATTTACTCCCTGCTTTGTTCTTGTAAACTTCAACTCTATAATGACGAACAAGAAGCAGATCTCTCACAAAAGATTCAAAGTTCATTTTACTGAGCACAACACTTTCAAGTTTCTGCGTTCCTGAAAAAAAAAAAGAAAAAATAAAATCATTAGATACTTGAATTTGTTCATAAAGTTTATTCTCTGCAATTAAAAATCCCAAGAACAGCCTTCAGGAAGAATACTATTTAATATCAAAGATGCAAACACGTAAAATCCATGAAACAACACAAAACCACAACATTGAACTGGTTATTACTAAGAATTAAGAAAGCATACTCCACATCAAAATAAAAACAATGTTCATGTCCAAATTTCACTAAATCTATACATACGTATAGACAAAGAGATCTGTTCCTCCCACCTTTCCCCTCTCCTTACAATATTCTTGATTTGATTTTCTAATTAGTGTTTCACACATTTTAACCTAATGAGTGGCTGATGCCTGCTACAGGTTTTCATTCTGGATAACATCTTCTCTTTCCTAGATAAGCCACTTCCATTGACAGAAAAGAATGTCACCCTACTCGCAGTCAGACAACAGCAAAACACACGTGCTAAGACATTCCCCTTTTATCATAATATATGCTGTAAAAAAAACCAAACAAACAAACAACTCAAAAACGTGTAAAAGTTTACAGTAAAATCTAACTTAGAAAGTGCCTAATTGACAAACGTCTTGCTTCTGTTCCTATAAGGGAGCAGGCAGATGATATAGTAGAACAAATTTAATTCTGTACAGCTGCCAAGAGGAACAATACCACTTCTACCTCCCTACCTCTGGTACCTGCATACTCACAGAATACGGTAATTCCACTACTAACAAACTGGGGTTTCAGGTAGGTATTATTAAGTTTTCTGCCAGATCGGCAAGTGGAATTTACTCAGACTGGTGTCAGATACATAAGAGCTAGATGACATGCAAAGTGAGCACAAGCAATAAATAGGGATCATCACATCCCCCTTTTCACCAGCATGTCTTCATCACATTTGAGGGTTTTCCACTCTTTACATGATAGACGTTAAACAGTGAATTTCCACACCCACAAGTTTTATTTTAGATAGGATTTACTAAAGGAGTTAAATAGGTTTATTTTAACCAGTATTTTTTCATTTTCTTTCTTCTTTTTTCCTCAAATCTCCAGTAAGACTTTTTTTAGAAGCAGCTAAAAAACTAATGCCACATAATTAGATTCTCTTTCCCAATGCATATGTCCAACAAAACAATTTTTCAGCTGAGACTACGTAATACCCCAGTATGGCACAGGTGGCAGCTGAAGTTGATTTGTACTTTGAAATCATCCTGAAAGCAAAAAGTGTAGTTTTATGCTTTTAGTTTGATATGTTAGGTAAGGCTATAGTTTGCAGTGTTCTAAAACCAGAGCTGATAGTCACAGGCTTACATCTGTGAAACGATCACTTTTAAATAGAATACAAAAATAATGTGCTTCTAGTCTGGAAGATATATCAAATTCTGCACTTGAAACTATCATGCTCTACAACTTCTCCATAAGTTTTTGGTTCTTTTTTTTTTTGTGGCATGGGTGTTTTAGATGAGGGGCGATTGTTGTTGTTTTCAGGTGTTTTGTTTGGTTCAGGGTTTTTTTTATGTATAGCTCATCACTTGCAGTAGAAAGTGAAAAGTACAATAGAATGCCATTCTCTTTTTAATGTCAGTGCACAAAAAAAATAAAGAATATAATTCATAACAAACAGGTTCCAATCAAGTTTATTTTGCAAAGTATAAGCCAATAAATTTGCAGCATTATGTTCCTTGAGATTAAGGATAATACTAAAGGTTTGCCTCTTCTGACACAATATTTTATCTCAATGCTCTTAGATCCAACATCTGCAAGCTCCATCGTCTCATACCAAGAGATAAATGAAAAGCAACAGGGGGTGGGTGGAAGAGAAAATCTTATGCAATACATAATTAAATAGATTATTTACTTCTGCAGGCCATCATTAGTCAAGCATTAAGATACCACTGTTTACCTATCACCTGCACTACAGAACTGTATGAGTCCAGTCCTCAGTTATGACAGCAAATGTCACACAATTATTTTCGCAAAGAGAAATCTACCAGTGCTCTGGAAAAATGTTATTAAGTGCTGTCAGCCTATGCAATATTTTGTGTTCAACCAACTACCCACAGTATGAGTTTATGGGAAGAGAAGTAACACTTGGCTCCAAGCTTCCTGCTGCAGTTACCTTCCTATGTTTGTACGACAACATCTGCCACACGCATTCTACTCGAAACAGCTACTCATTATCGTTTTAAAGCTGCGAGGCCGAAGAAGAAAGATTTGCATTCCGTTACGCTTGCTTCCCAGCAGCCACGCATCAGAGCAGAGAATAAAACCCAGAGACCTCTTAATGCCCCCCTCCCCACACTCATCACCACAGAGGACAGCAGCAGGCATCGCGGCCCTCGCTCCCTGCCGCGCTCGGGGTGCTGCAGGCTCCGGCAGCCCTGTGACACGGTGACCTACAGCGGGGAGACGACAGCGGCACCCCGCGCTGCCTCGCCCTGACAAGGCCCCCAGCTCTGGAAAAAAAAAAAAAATGACGCCAGCCAGAACTTATGTCCGACGTAGCCTGCAAACGCTACGACTGAAGCTGAAAACAGGCAGTGACACCCCGGAGGCCTCGCCCTTCAGAAGACGCCACGGCTGCACCGGCTACTGGCGGCACCCGCTGCCACCGACACCGACCGGCCCCCCTCCCCGGCCGCCCGCCCCGCCTCCGCAGCAAGGCCCTCCCGGAAGGGCCGAGTCCAACCG